>CAIGRL010107316.1:0-12027 GCA_903798325.1 Fraxinus xanthoxyloides
ATCCATAAATATTATACTAAGTGTTTGTATTGATTTCTTAAGAGTTCAGGTGTATATTTCGAGTATCTGATTGTTAAAAAACAAACCCTTTATTTTTTACAAAAAAAACTTGTTTATACTACCTTATGACATAGAACTCATTTTCCCATCTCCTAATGAGCGAGCTTGCTATCCGAAACAAGGCTGTGTCGTAGCTAGCGAGTTTTTGTTGAAGGCTGGACTTCGCCGTCGATCCATTCTTTCTTCAGAGCTGTCCTCAGGCTTTATGGGTTGGCCTCCACTAAGCTCATTCCCAATGTCTGGGCCTTACTGGTGGGTTCTTACTTCCTTTGGAATGAGGCCTAGGTGAGGACATGCCTTTGCACATTCTCCAAATGGTATTCCAGCCTAGATCCTTAGGAAAAGAGGATTCCAGGGGTTGGTATTCCTTATGTCCTTGCGAGTCTCACTCCCCATTTGTCTAGGGCTTGCTTTCTTCCATAAAAGGATGGAAGGAGACTTGGCAAAGCTCGCGAGTGCATCTCTTATTTTTTTGATTTTTCAAACTAACGAGATTTGATACTTTCATTTTTTTGTGTTTGTTTTGCAGGGTCGGTCGAGCGGTTTGAGTTCACTAAGGATGACTGGGATACCCTCACTGAGGTTTGCAAGAAATCATCTGACTCACGTGACTTCGGTTGGTTGATCCAGTCGATTCGCTTTTTCGAAGATTTTGGTCTAGTGGCAAGAAGGGGTAAGAAGTGTCAACACTTGTTGTTTTCTTCTTGTTTCTTTTTGCAGTAACTTTGTTAACCTTATGTGTTATCTTTGTTTGTAGAAAATTTTGAGAAAAGAAAGCACCCTACCCTTGATATGGGCACCATCGTCGTCGGTACCTCCACATTGGGGGAAAAAGGATGAATCCCTCATCTATTGGAGGAAAGTAGGTGAGGGATAAAGTCGAGAGGGTTAGTAAGGATGCTTCCTCCTGGCTGTTCTTTCTCGAGATGTTCAAACTACAACAAATAACTTTCATAAGTATTGGATGGAGAAGTGGCAATCCTTCATGGAGAAGAATAATGCCATTGACGTCATTGTAACAATGGTGGCTCAGGCAGGGAGGTCGTTCGTCATGGCCATAGGGGTGGAGGCCCTCTTTAAAAACATTTATCGAAAAAATAAAGAGTTCGTGAATAAAGCCTCTCAGGCTGAGGAGGCTGCCAAAGTGGCCAAGGCTGAGGTCGAGGTTGCAAAGAAGAAAGAGACAAAGGAGTCCGCGAAGCTCGCTTCTGCTTTGGAGGAAATTGAGAAGTTAAAGGAGTTCCACATATCCCAATGTGAAGTGGCCTCGCTTACAAAGCGAGTGGAAACGTCCATTGCTTATCAGCATTTGGCAACTGAAGCTTTGGAAAAGGTGAATAAAGAGAATGTTGTTCTAAAAGAGCAGTTAGGGGAGCTGAACTCCAAAGTTTCTGGCTTAATTGAGGAGGTGGAGGCTACTAGGTTGGAGGCCCAAATCGTTGGTATTGATGCTGAGAAGCGCTTCCTCGCCAACTTCCATTTAACTGAAGTGTACAAGAGCTTATATGGGCATGATTGGATGGCTACTCAAAGAGTTAACACTGGGAAATAAAGAACAGAATTTTTGGAGGATGAAGCATATGAGCCTGAACTTCAAACTCTGACAGAAGGAAGCCAAATAATTGAACTTGAAGATGACGCAGCTGAAGAAGCTACCGCTGGAGCAATGCTATAGTACCTTTCGTTGCTCCTCAACCTCAACTACTTAGAGTAGTTTTTCATTTTGTACATTTTCCTTTTAAGTGTAATGGCTTCAACCCACCAATTGTAAATACTTGCTTCCTAACGAAGTTCGGCTTTTTTTTTTCAGTACACGAGTTCCTTTACTTTCTGTATCTTTACCACTTCTTCTCAGTTCTGATGTGCTTGCCAACATAAATTCGAACCACTTGTACTCCAACATTGACATTAAATCAAACTTAAAGTAATATCAAATTGTTAATAGCATCAGACATATAACAACTTTGGAAGTTTAACTATATCAAACATGTGAACACTGAAGTTCAATAATCATAGAGCATGTAATAAGGTCAGACTGTAATTATGAACTTCTTAACAAAAATCGAATTCGACAAGTATTAGAAGGTTTGACCTAACAACAAAGTATATTAATAGCCTAATCAAGCTTGCAAATATTTTACAAGTATTGGGAGGTCTGCCCTAATAACTGAGTTATGATTTTGAACACATTAGACTTCAAATAATAAATCAACTGAAGACCTCCTAATCACTTCACAATTTGTGGAGCCAGATAATTATGCTTTTAAGGTCAAACATGTATGTAAGGCTTAAGTAATGTCAGATCTTCACATGTCATATTTCAATATTAATTCAAACATTAAAATTTTGTCCAAGTGTTTGAAGTCGTGTACCTTAGTAAATTTCTAGACTTAAGTACATCCATGTGTATGAGCTAATGCTCTTTAGCACTTCAGACTTTAGTCTGACTTTTATTTATTATTTGCATGAGTATATGCAGTTCATTTTCCTTTTGTCCTAAGCATGGGGTTTAGTGGTTCGTCCATGCTGAGGCTTCCTTAACAACCTTAATTGTTAAAAGTACGTGCTACACTTCACGAGTGCAGATGTGGTCCTTTTTGGGACCCTTTAACAAGATTTTTATGTTTCCCTTGCATAAGGACGGTTCGTCCTTGCAGGACCACCTCCAGAGCTTTTGGCTTTTTTGAAGGGAATTTTAACTCATGAGTAATTTAACAAAAGCCATTTTTATTGAATTCTATACTGTATATATAAGATGTTTTACATCATTGGTAATACTTGCGTAAATGTTCTACATTTCATGGATGAGGCTGTGCCTTTCCATCCATATTCTCAATTTTATAGGTTCCTGACCGATCCTCTTCATTAATACGGTAAGGACCCTCCCAGTAAGAACAAACAGTTCCTGTGCCATGCTCCTTGGAAGGTGGAAATACTCTTCGCAATACGAGTTTATTCAGACGGAATGACTTTTTTGCCTTTGAATTGTAGTATCTAGTCATAAATAACCAATCTGGCTTGAGAGTCGTGCCTCCTTTCTTCAAGGAGGTCATGTCCACACCTTCTTATCTCATCATTAAGTATTTCATTGAAATGTATTCGTTGAGAAGATGGCAGACCTACTGCAACATGGTTCATAGCCTCGGCCCCATAGGCCATAGAGAATGTGGTTTTCCCCATGGCAGTTCTACTCGTCATTTGAATGGCCCACAGTACTTGAGATAACTCATCGACCCATGCCCATTTAGATGCATGCAACTTCCTTTTCAATGTATACTTGATCATTTTGTTGACAGCCTCGACCTGCCTATTTGTCTGGGGATGGTATAGGGAGGAAAAATGCTTCTTGATGCCCAATTCTTTGCACAAAATCTTGACCTTTTTGTTGTCAGATTGTTAACCATTATTTGATACGATCGAGTGGAGTATTCCAAACCTGCAGATGATGTTCTTCCATAGAAACTTGGAAGTGTTGGTTTCAGTGATTTTTGCTAGTGGTTCGACCTCTTAAAGTAATCAATGGCGAAAATCGTGAAGCTAGAATTTCCTCTTCCTTTAGGGAGAGGTCCTATGAGATCGATCTCCCATTTTGCAAACAGCCAAGGGCTGGATACGACATTCAACTTTTGAGAAGGTTGTCTTTGGATAGTAGTAAAGTATTGACATTTATCACATTTCTTAACAAACTGTTGTGCATCCTTTTTCGAAGTAGGTTAGTAATATCCTTGTCTAAGTACTTTTTGTGCTAGGGACCATCCTCCAACGTGGTTCCCACATACCCCTTCATGGATCTCCAAAAGCACGTAATTTGCTTGCTCTCCTCTAATGCACCTAAGTATGGGTAATTAGATTTCACGTTTATATAATCTATAGTCTTGGAAGACGAAGTAGGCAGCTCTCCTTCTAAATTTCTGAGCTTCTTCCTTTCCAAGAGATAGGATATGATTTGCTTCATCCAAGATGAAGTGTCTTCAATCCACATTACAACTTTGTTTATGTCGATAAAAATTCTGGAAAGATGTTAAATACAACTGTGAGTAACTCGAAATCTTTGCTGCTTGCAAATTTCGATAGTGATTCGGCATGGACATTCTTGGAGCGTAGGATTTGTACCAGTTCGAATCTCTCAAAGGATAGGATGAAACTCATAACCAACTTCAAGTATGCTTCCATAGACTTATCTCTCTGGCTGAGAAATTACCATGAACCTAACTTACAACTAGTTGGGAGTCGTTGGTGATGATGAGCCTCTTTACTTACATTTCTTTTATTAACCTTAAGCCAGCTTGGAGGGCCTCATATTCAGTTGTATTATTGGTGGATTTGAAACTGGATCTCATAGCATAAGTAAACTTGTGTCCCTCTGGGTTCACCAAGATAACCCTTGCTCCTGACCTTGTTTCTCCTGAGGATCCATCAACTGAGAAGTTCCAAGTTGGAGGTTCGACAGACTCCTTTTCTCTTCCATTTCTAGAACATGAGTTAATTAGACCACAAAATCTACCAGGGCCTGATCTTTGATGGTTGTCCTTTGCTTAAAGCTAATATCAAACTCGCTAAGTTTCACTGCCCACTTAAATAACCTCCCTGAAACATCTAGCTTCTGTAGTACTTGCTTGTTGGGAAAGTTTGTCAATACGTATATACTATGAGCCTGGAAGTATGGTTTCAACTTTCTTAACACTGTTACCAAGGAGAGAGCTAACTTCTCTATGTCCGGATAGCGAGTCTTTGCTAACGTAATAAAAAGGCAATTGGTGGTTGTTTTCTTCTTTTATTGGAATTGATTTAAGTGCCTCAGAAGTCACTACTAAGTATAATTGCACTGCATCATGATCCTTAGTATGTCCTAAGTGTTTCTTCAACTCTTGTAAGGCTAATGTACATTTTTTTGTCCACTGAAACTTGTTTATCCCTTTTTGGACCTTAAAGAAGGGTAGACACCTGTCTGTTGTCTTTGAGATGAAGCGATTCAAGGCTACACTCGTCTAGTGAGGCTATGTACCTCTTTTAGATTTTGAGGTGACTTCATTTCAATCAAAGCTTTGCCTTTTTTCGGGATTCACTTTGATGCCTCTTTTGTAGACGATGGAACCTAAGAATTTTTCCCGAGGACACCCCAAAAGCACATTTCAAAGGATTGAGCTTTATTTGATATCTTCTTAAAATCTGGAATGTTTTGTTAAGGTTTTTAACATGATTCTCTGCCTTCAAGCTTTTCACCAGTATGTCGTCCACGTAGACCTCCATGGTTTTTCTAATAAGGTCAGCGAACATTTTGTTGACAAGTCTTTGATAGGTAGCTCCGACATTTTTCAACCCGAAGGGCATGACCTTGTAGCAATAGAGTCATTTGCCTGTGATGAAGGAAGTGTGCTCTTCATCTGCTCGGAACATGGGGATTTGGTTGTATCCAGAGTACGCGTCCATGAAGCTATAAAGTTCATGTCTGGTAGTTGAATCCACAAGTTAGTCTAGCTATCCTTATGACAATCGTGGTTTGAATTTAAAAAGTCTATGCAAATCCTCTACTTTTCGTTATGCTTTTTGACCAATAGGGGTTAGAGATCCACTTCGGATACACCAATTCTCGAATAAACCCACTGTCGATCAGCTTCTTAACCTCATCTTTTAGAGCCTCGTATCTTTTAGGGCTTCTCTTTTTCCTATATATTGTAACTTCTGGATCTATTGTTAAGTGGTGGCGATGATCTTTGGATCAATGCCTATCATGTCGCCATGTTTCCTAGCGAAGACATCGAGATTTTTAAATGAGAAGTTTTTCGACTCATCATTCACCTTTATGGGCAGGTTACTTCCCATTTGTAAGTGTTTGAATCCTATGGGCCTATTGGGAAGCTCTCTAGTTCTTCCATAGGTGTTATTTGAGGCTCACAATCAATGATGTGAGGATCCAGCTCCTCTAAGTAAGTCGCTTCTTTAGTAGTCATCCCTTTTTCAGGGGCTCGTATGGTACCAAGGATATCTCCTTCTTCAAGGACATCAATCATTTCGATGTCTTCCCCTTATTCAGGGGTATCATTCAGGTATGTGATAACGACATTGACGGTTCTCATTTCTACTTCCTTTGGGAGTTTGAGAAACAATCCCTAGCACCTTCTGGTCACCTCGAATTGTGGCAATGCCATTTTCAGTTGGAAATCTCATGCATAAGTGATTAATGGAGGTGATGGCCCATAGCTCTTTCGATGCTGATCTTCCAAGTACTCCGTGATAAGGGGATCGATTATCAGCTACCAAAAATTTCATAAGTAGTGAGTAGTAAAAGTGCAGTTCCCATCTTTATTGTTAGAATGATTTTACCCCTTGGGATAATGCTATCTCCTGTAAAACGTACAAGGGGTTCATCGGGGTTACTCATGGTTGACTTTCATCTTGTCAAAGGTGGTTCCAAAGATGATGTTGACCAAGCTTCCATTATTAACTAACATTCTTTCCAGGCCATTACGGGCCATGACTACCCTTACCACTAGGACACCACATTGTGGATAATGTACACCTACTGTATATTCTTGAGTAAATGTGATTGGTGGAATTGTTCTTACAGTAGAAGATTGGTTAACTATGAAACTCGTCGTGGAAGAGTCATTTGCTTCTCTGACATAATTTCTTTGTGAGTTCCTAGATTCTCCCCCTGCCTGTTTGCCTCTAATGATTTTTTCGATTTCCCTAATGGGTTCTTGGCCGTTGTTTGTTGGGGGCTTCACCTTTGCCTTTGACCCTCTTTGGGTCTTTCTGTATCATTATCCCTCTCCCTTGAGGGGTCGCTTCTGTTGGGGTGTCATTGCTCATCATTCCCATGCAGTTGATTTTGCCTAGGTGGAGCTTCTCTTCGAGGGCGTCTGCCTCTTCCTCGATTGGTGTCGCGAGAGTGTCGCGACATCCCAACAATTCTTCGTACGGTGGCCATGAGATTGATAGTAGGTACAATAACTGGGCACTTCATCCCTATTTCTATGTTCAGTGCCTCGTCCCTACCTCCTCTCCTTGGTAGATGCCTCTGGTAGGGCTGATGTTGATGCATTTCAGCATCAGGGTACTGCATTAAGTGTTGCTGCAGCTAGTACCTGTCCATGGTTAAGTGGTGTCTGTTGGTCCATCAAATAGGAGGTAGGACCTTTTCCTCTTTGCATTTGTGGAGAGGGAAGCCCCTAACTGGCCTTGTTCCTATGATTTCTCATTTATTTGTTGAAGATTTTCCACATTATCATTTCTAGTAGGGCATCATAAGTAGTGGGATCTTTGTTTTGCACATCTCTCCAAAAGAAAGAATTCATGTGTAAACCTTCTCTCAAAGCATTCAAAGCTTTCTTATCTGTAACTTGCACATAGTAGGTCATTTCGTTAGTGAAACGGGACAAAAAATTCTTCAGCCTCGCCATGTTGTTGTCGCATGTCTTGTAGGCATTGAATAGGCTTTTTACCTTCCTTGCTTGTAGCAAAGCTCTTTAAGAATGTCTTTTTGAAGTCTGGCCAGCTGCGGATGCTGCCTTCTAGTAACCGTGTGTACCAAATTTTAGCTCCTTCACTTAGATTCGAGTGAAAGGCTCTACGCTTCATAGCTGGGGTGGCCCTTTTCAAGCTCATTTGTGTTTTGAAGCTATTGAGGTACTTCGCAGGGTCACCTTTCCCATCATACATCATACTTAGAGATTTTAGAGAGTGTGAAGTAGTTCAGCATCGGGGCATTCATTATGGCTTGTGAGAATGGTGAGTCGTCATCGTCATCGTCATCGAGGTCACAGCACCTTTGTGGTCCATCAGAATCTTCATCCCTCTACTGGTGAGTTAGGAGAGGTGGTTAGGAGGGTCACGTCTCACTCATTACCGAGTCTCATTTCTCTCCTATTTCTAGGAAGAGAAATTTGGGGTTTCTCACGGAATGCTGGTTCTCCTCTTTCATACCGAGGAGGCTTCTGTTACATATTTTGAGGCACGAGAGGTGGAGGAGCATGCCTATTTCTAGGCAAATGGGGAGAATGAGCCGGCCTATATCTAGGCAGCCTCGGGCTTATCCTATCAAAGACACTTGCCGACCTCTGAGGTCGATCTTCCGGCTCATAATTTGGTGAAAAGTTGAACGAGACCTCATAGGGTCGTTCTGAGGCGTAATTAGTTTATGTATCAACCTCAACCTCTCTTTCTTGAGAAGCTTCCATCCTAGTGCGATAGTGTCCAACCATTTGTCTTTGGACTTATTCTTCTTTTTCTTCTTCTTCATTGTAAAGTCCTTGAGGGTCATGGAATGTATTTTCGAGGGCTTCGTATGGAGGAAGTGTCTCCCTTCGTCCTTGCATGATCATCAACATCTCCTACATGGCCACATTCTGGTGGGTTATACTTGTATTAGCAGCCATTGTGGTTATCTCTCTAGTGAGCTTGGCTGCAACTTTGCCTCTGCCTCTAGACCCTCTTCGCCTATATGGTTGGGGTCGCGGGCAAGCGGCTAGGGCAGCTCGCGAGGGTCCTCCTTCTTTAGGGTGTTCCCTTGTCCTTCGAAATGCACTTTCATCATTCGAACTCATTTTTCTTAAAAAAATTTCTTAACATAATTCCCCTTTCTTCAAGGGTTGAATGAGTGTTGGATGTTTGGGATTTTTCAACGGTTCTTCCTTCAAGAGCTCCCATTTTTCAATGTTGGTTAGAAGTATCTAACGGTCTTCTTCAAGGACACTCATTTTTCAAGGGTTAGAACTTTTCTTGTCAAACTATTCCAGACTAGCTTTTCTCTACGTTTTTTTCATAGTTAAATGTATGTTTTTCCACAGTCGGCGCCAATCTAGTGACCCCAAAAAATGAACTCAATTGATGTCGGGCCCATTCTAGCCAAGTCAAGTACAATTCCAACGCGTTCCTACTGGAATGATGGCGGTAGATAGGAGAAAATGGACGCTAGAGGCACTTTGCCGCGAGAGACAAAATGTTTAAGCTCCAACGGTGTAAAATGAAGGCTATCGCACTAACAAGATTGCCGATTGGAAAACCGGGATATTCCATGTTGTATGAACGGGAATATGTGGAAAGATAGATAAAAATGTGCGTTGAAGTCACTATGTTGCCTATTGAAATTTGTGTTCAATGAGCTTGTAAAAATGATCCATAAATATTATACTAAGTGTTTGTATAGATTTACTAGGAGTTGAAGTGTATATTTCGAGTATCTGATTGTCAAAAATCCAACCCATCATTACTTACAAAGAGAACTTATTTATGCTACTTTGGAGGACGTGGTGATCGTTGTATCAAAGGCTTTATGGTAAATAGTTTGTAGGAGTAAAAAAAACTTTAATCCAAGTTTGAATAAAAGCAAACAAAACTTGTAAAAAGGAACTAAAGAACAAAATTATAAAAATTTGGTTTGATCTTAGATTTTGGATGTAATTGAATCATTTGATGTTTATGATATATTTTCAATTATGAAAACTATATATATATAATTACAATCACTATGTGCGAAAAGGTGCAAAAACTAAGCCAAAGAGTGTCAGACTAAGACCCTTCAAAACTA
Source organism: Fraxinus xanthoxyloides (assembly GCA_903798325.1). NCBI lineage: Eukaryota > Viridiplantae > Streptophyta > Magnoliopsida > Lamiales > Oleaceae > Fraxinus > Fraxinus xanthoxyloides. The sequence continues at coordinate 9,590 of CAIGRL010107316.1, forward strand.
TTCTAGAATTCAAAACACCAATGGACAAATTTTTGTACTGAGCGGCCACCCAATATAAAGCTGGGTGCTCGCCCAATTAAACAAAATGATCATTGTAATTGCAACACAAAGCTGGGTTTAAGCCTTGGCCATTTTTTGGCCTTCGCCGTTTTTTCTCATTTTGTTTTCGTTTGTTTTTCTCATGGTTAATATCTTCTATCACTTTTGAAATCACTCATTGTTAATTTGAACAATATCCAAACACTTTGTATTATAAATACATGTAAGATTGATAGATACCACTAGAAACACTTAGAGAATCTAATCGAGATAAATTGAACCATACTATTCCTCTATGGAGGAAACTATAATGATTTCAGTATGCAATTACATTATTTTATGTGCTGGAGTTAAGAATGTCAAAAAATCAACATACAAATGACAAATGCAACCTACGAACACATCTCCACTCACTGAACTATAAATATTCACATGTTTCTCGGTAATTTATTAGGTAGTTAAGAATTTAGACCAGGAATGGATCATACTCGTTAATCGACTGAAGGCATGTTGGGTTACTATTACCAACATGTTGTCTTACGAAGAAGTATATGCACCAGGCTATTATACGTAGGAGATACTGAAGACTTAGGCAAACATATACGGTTCGTATAAAATGACTCTTAAAGGAATTCGTACTACTTACAGTAATTATAGTAATTATTAAGTACTAATTATTACGTTTTGATTAAATAATTATATTAAAAAATAATACAAAATTCTAGAACTAGAAATAGGTATGGGGCAGAACTTAAAGTTCAGATAACAGATTACTCAAACTCACGTATATGAAAGCTCACAAAAAGGAGTTCTGCCCAATTTTGATCACTGGCCTAGTTTTTTCCAAGGGAGGATTATCTTCTTTTGACCCAGAAGCAAGCAATTTGGAGGCGATCGAAAGGTTAGGCCCATTCATATCGAATATTCTCTCCTTAATTTAACTTTATAATTTTTTTCTTAAGGAAATGATGTTGAAGTATAGGGACATACCTACTCGATGCACGGGTCAAAAGTGAAACTGCTTTGAGACGATATCAACTTGAAATGTGCAAGCTCCTTTATCTTGCTGTTGTTGAACTATTTTTCATTGTTTACAACAAGTGAGTGTCATATTTCGAACTTGCAGATGATTGACTTCCATGTGAAGTTTTCATTTTATCTTTGATTATCTTCACTAAGGGTTCTACTTCTATCAATTTTTTGAAATAATCTACTGCTATGATAGCAAACTTGATTCATCCCTTTCAAAATTAAGCTATTTCACTTTTTTTCTTTTTTCTTTTTTTATAGTTAGGATCGGTGCAATGTCCCTTATTAAAATGGTTTATGAGTATATATATTCAAGATCTTCCGGGTTTATATCAACTATGTTCAACTTTCTCATAATATGAACAAAATCATCAACTCATAATGAAAAACATAAATATCATGCTCAATAATGATCAAGTTTCACATAAATAAGTTTCGATAAACTCGACATGTAATATTTCCTCAATTCATAGTTTAATACATAATTCCAATGTATACATCATTGCTAGCAAGGCCATCCAACCCACACAAGTATACAAAAGCAATAAAATCAATAATTATTTTAGTTTAACTCATTTTTCAATTTTTTTATACACCCAACAATCACAAAATAGCAATAATCTATATGTACAATCGATGATATTATGAATCCAAGTAGTTCAGATAATTCATCCACCCCCAAGCTTAATACGTTCATTGCCCTCAACGTACAAAAATAAGAAAATATAATGCATAATGAAGGGCAAAGAAGGGAAATGAGAATTTCCCCGACTAGCCCAATGATAGTGGTGGTGGAAAAGTCCCTATGTGTGATGAATATGATGATACTGAAGGTAGAGGCAAACGTCCAATAGTCTCTCTCATCAAAGTAAAATGCTCTCTCATCATAGCATACTGCTGTCCCACCTCATCTTGCAAGCTGTGTACCCTATCATACATCTCGTCAACTCGAATCTGTATGCATTCAACTTCTTCCACATAGCAATCCACTTGATCAGTAAGACGATCAATCTCCCAATTTGGCAACATCTTCTTGAATTCGATCGATGTCACGATGGATCACTGAAACATTAGTACGCACAGACGATAGACATATCTCTAAATATTTAAAGGATTGCTGCATGGCCTGAAAATCCCGAGTAGTACTGGTAAAGGTTGCGGACATTTGGCTAAGTAATTGTGTGTTAACAGTAAGTTTAGGTAGTGGAATGGGAGGCATGTCAACATTATCGTCCCTTTGGCCTTCACTGGCGTACTGGTGTGTATTGTCACAGGCACCAAAAAGTAATACCTTAACCTCTAAACTAATGTAGTAGTGGAAGTACCCGTCGATCCCACGAAGAGTATGCAATTTAATATTTTATGCTCCG
>CAIGRL010107326.1:0-23286 GCA_903798325.1 Fraxinus xanthoxyloides
TAATGTGTACGACTAAGTTCTCCCGACAGATAGAACTCACTATGTGTGTCGGCACACTTCGTGATATGCTTTTGGAAATTCTTCTTGGGGAGTGTGAGTTCTCTGGAGAATCTTTGGTGTATTCTTTGTTGGTTACTGCACTATTTGTTGTTTTTGGTGTCTCGTTGTTACTCATTTTCGTAGATGATAGCTGTGATTTGGATTTCTACTTCGTGGGCACAAATATGGTCAATATCGCCATTTCATGATTGCAAATTGATACTTTTACCAACATCAATTTGAGGGGGATGTTAATGAGATTGAATAAGATTATGGAGATCGCCAAAGATTGAATAAGATTCCGGAGATTGTCAAAGATTACGACTATTATAGATAGATTGTTTTTACCATTAATTAATATTGTAATTGATTACTATCATATTTAGTTNCTTTTGGAAATTCTTCTTGGGGAGTGTGAGTTCTCTGGAGAATCTTTGGTGTATTCTTTGTTGGTTACTGCACTATTTGTTGTTTTTGGTGTCTCGTTGTTACTCATTTTCGTAGATGATAGCTGTGATTTGGATTTCTACTTCGTGGGCACAAATATGGTCAATATCGCCATTTCATGATTGCAAATTGATACTTTTACCAACATCAATTTGAGGGGGATGTTAATGAGATTGAATAAGATTATGGAGATCGTCGAAGATTATAACTAGATTATCATTATAATTGTACCATATATAGAATTATTACTTTTACCATATTTAGTAATATTTTAGTTCTATACAATTAGAGAACCTCTCACATAGAGGGTCATCAAGTCTTATTGAATATTATTGTTATTGTGTATATTTGACACTTCAAATCTATCTCCAAGGGTGTCCAAGAAACAATCTTAAGTTTTCACACAATTTGAAGTAGAGAAAAAGATAATCATTCTTCAACGAGAATCTTTTACGCATACCTTGCTGATAGTTTCCAGTTTTCGGAACTATTCAAGATGACAAGGAAAACTACACTTAGATTTATTTGATTTTTCTCACACTTCATATATCAGTCTATCTACAATAAACTTAACTTTTGTAATTATCATGTGTTACAACTTCCACGTATCCTCTAAAGTGGCCTAAGACCACTTTTTTCTAAAAAAGAAGACCAAGAGCATGTTTGAGAAGTGCTTATAAACAGTTTAATTATAAATAAATAGAAATGAATGGTGAATAAGTGTTTAGTGATTGTAGGTCACTCAAAATGTATAGATAAAAAGTGGCTTGAGTGTTTATAAATATTTTATAAACTTGAACCAAACATAGGCCAAATTTATTAATACCAAAAGAAAGGAAACGGAAAAAAAAAAAGCAATCATTGAAATGAGTAAAATATTATTCTACATAACAAAAACCTTGTTCTGACATGAAAGATAGCTCTCTCCCCAACCACCAGAAAGAAGCTGTTTAGACAACAGAAAATCACAAGCTTTACGGATGCTAGAGCAATTGCTGAAGTTTCGTCCAGCAGAGAACAGACCTAATATCCCAAACCATGTCCCATAAGTATAGCAAACACCCCAAGAGCCATACCTGTAAAGAAATTTTTAACATTTAAATGCATATGAATCATGAACGACAGATAATGTTTGGAACGATATGAATAATTGTAACTATTGAGCAAGCAAGGCTGGACAAAATGAAAAATGATATTGATACAAATAATTATGTACTAGAAAGCATCACGTCACTCCAAAATGAGAAAGGATGAGAAAACAGAGCAATAAAACTTACCAAGAACCATCCATCGCTTGTATCTCTTCAATGAATTTAGCAGCTTTTTCAATACAACGTTCCACCTCTTCTCTTCGGTACCCAGGGTATAATTTCTTAAAAGCTGCCAAAGCTTGAATAGCCGCCGACGTACATTCAACATAGCTACATAGACATTGTGCTTCGTATTATAATCAAAAAATCGGATGAATGTAGCATCTATAACCAAGTATCTGACGAATTCAAACTCTACAAAGGAATTAGAGGTATATATGACAATAATTCCTTCCATGTCAGGCACTCCTTTTGATGTCTGCAGAGCTCTCATGGTTGAAGTCAGAGACCTCCCATTATGTTACTTCTTCTCAATGCATTGAAGTATCAACATCAAACAGACAAATGTGTGGAACATGTATGAAATTTTTGGATCATCGTAACTAGGAAATCATATAAAATGTTCGATTTGTTCTACAAGTATTTCAAATAAGCACGGCGTGCCAATTTCAACCAGTTTATATAACTTGAAGACCATTGTCAGAAATAGTAAAGACAGAGATTAAGAAATATTAAGATGTCCATGTATCCTAGTTTTTGAGGTTGACAGATCTACACACACCCATTACCCAAGTCCACTTAACACAGCCTCCCAAGGACCAGCCCTTGTACAATGTCAACCAACAGTTCTTCTAAATGCTTTTGTTGAGATAAAAGACTGGAGTAAAAATGTAAATCCTAGCGTATAAGTTAACAATTAATACATAGCAGCAGTCAAGCAGATATCTTACGGATAATCAATGACAATGTCGCCAAAAGTTTCAGCAGGGTTGACTAGCTGTGCAAAGGGAAATGATCTTCAGAATCAGATTAAAAGCTTACTGTAGAATCCACAGATATGAAAATGCATTGGAAACAAATAAAATCTGTGTACATAGAAGTGATACGATTGACTGCTTCTATATCTTCTTCATAGTAAGATGTACATTTAAACATAGTACCTCCAACCAACTATAGGATCTTGTAAGTTCATAAGTTGCAAAGCCACCTCCATCGTTCTGCAAGTATGTCAGGAAAAGGTTTTCTCAGATATTTGCAAAAATGTTCGTGTATTCTCAGACGCATAAAATATCCACGAATGCAGGAAATAAAACTGATACAACCCATAAGGAGATCAGTAAAAAGAAAATTTTTAGAAATGTCATATGATCTAGAGGAAGTCATCTCCATTTTAAATTTTATCTTACACTCTTACTTTAGAATTATCTTCATTTTTTTATATTCTGATTGATTTAGTTAAATATATTTGGGATTCTCAGGTTAGGAATATTTCAGTAATTTTCAACTTCATTTTAATGCATATAGCAAGAAAAACATTCATAATTACGTGAACCAACTTTTTATATGTTTTTATTGCATGTTAAAATATTTTCCAGAGAGAACTCAAGGACACAAGGACAGATAAAAAGTTCAAAATATTAACATTATTAGTTTTTTCACTGCTTGGCCTGGACTATTACATGCAGTTTGAGGGTCAACTAATAGAACCTTGCTGCCACATGTGCCTTTATTTAAGAAGTTCTTATTCTTTTCCCAAAAAAAAAAAGAAATTTAGAATCCCTTCATTTTAAATTCAAGAAAATTATAAAAGTCGTAGTCCCAGCAGGGCCCATCACTACCAGGCCCAGAAACTTCTAGCAGTGCTGGAGCAATGAAAAACTATAAAAATGATAACATTTTTGCTAGTTATACATATTCATTTCTAGGCATTGTACTACAGAACTATATGAGATACCATACTATATGAGTAACAGAACTATTTAACATAGCTGCAATACATTACAATGTAATTAACAACCAAAATAATTAAATTAAAAGATAGCAATACCTGTAATGAAAGGATGACATTTACAGCATCATACAACTGTCTGGCATCGAGCGGTTCACCAACAATTTCAGTAGGTAATTTCGATAATAGGAGAACCGCCTAAAAAAGACTAGGTTATTAGAAAGAAAAGATTATGAAATATCAAATATATGTATATGTGTGTGAGTGCGTGCGCGTGCGCGTGTTTCTTCATGTTAAACTTATCAATACTTTCAAACCCTCTGCTGTGCAATCTGAAATGGGCCATCCGTGGTCTGCTGTTGAAAAGGGCCAAGCACCTTTCGAAATGTGACGATACCAAAAACTAAGATCGCCTGGGCAATCCTCTAAAACCTATCGCTCAAGAAAAAGGCAATCGCAAAACCAATTAACATGGAAGATCAGAAAAACTGAGAATAAGAGAATAAATACCTCAAATGATGGTCAAAACAAGATGTGTTTTACCTGGGAATTTTTTATGTAAGTATGTGCTTTTCTTAAAGTTGTACCAAAGTCTTCCCCAAGCTTTGTTGAAATGATGGCTTGAACAGCGAAGGCAGTGTCCCATAATTGACTTCCATTATAGCCCTGCAATACAAAGATTTTCTCGAGTAGTCTTACATCTGCCATATATCAATGAATAGAAACAGAATCACAATACACATGAAAGGCAAACCACTGTGAGAGTGTACTTATCATGTCAAAGAATGATAAACCAACAATTGTGTATGTCAATTCCAACTATTTGAGTACTACTCATGCTGAGGTCAATTAGTCATTAATTTAGGATGTCAAATCATAATCAGAATCAAGTGTAGGCAGTCTTGAAAAATGAGAAGTGGTATTCAAACAAAAATTGGGTGCTATAGGTATAGAACAGAACACGATGTCTGGACAAAGGAGATAGTAGCAATATTGATATGTTTAAATTTGAAATCTCATATGATGCAGCATGACACAAATGTCACAGTTCAGAAGTCAGAGGAAGGAGATGTAATAGGCTTTGTCGTGTACGTGACCCTTTTGAGAGCTCCTTCAGTATAAAGCCAAAGATGTTTCAAATGTGTGTGAGACCTACATATTATCTAATGTACTGAGGACAAAAATTATTTGTGGTTTGAAAATTAAGATGTTCAAGTAGCCAAGACAATGATAACTAGTAAAGGTTGACCTGAAACAGTAGCAGAAGAATCAACCAATTCTACACTAAACCCTTGTTTGATTTCCATTTTATTCAAAATACATTTCTCTCTCTTTTTCAAACACACATTCTTCAATATTATAATATTACACGCAACCCAAAAACTTTTCCTTCATTTTTAACCACACATTCTCCATCAATATACTATCCAAAAATGCATTCTACACAACAAATGTAGCTCAAACAGGCAATAAATAATCCTAAAGTTTTGGAATTCTGACCTGCATCTTCATGCCATCTTCAGCGAGCCACAGGTAATCATTGACCCTCGGGAGATGCAACTTAAAAGCTTCAGAATTTGGATCTTCCACCCAACAGCAAAGCATATTTAGCACCTGATCAGTTCATTTTTTGGGGACAGGAAATAAAAAGAAGAAATATATTACCAATTACAACCTTCAGCTTTCATTTTACATTGAAACCAAGGGAAAAAGACAATGAAAGAAATGGTATAGAGACTTTTAAACATATATGTGAAAAAATTTGAAACAGAAAACTATAAATGAAAAATAATCATGTAAAATGTTGCATAAATCGATCAAGACGTTGAAACAAAAATAAAAACTCCATCTTATGCTATTGCAGTGTCATATTTTGAATGGATTAGATTTCAAAGATGGTACACTTAATATTTTTCCTCTTGTACCTTAGGTGTCCCATTTAGAGAGAGAGAGAGAGAGAGAGAGAATTTGTGGAAGCGTGAAAGAAATAAGTGTAGGTCCATCGAGTGTAAATAGCAATTTTTTTTTCTTTATGTTGAATTGCATTATTTTGAAACATCCTAACTAGGAAGGATGTTATTCAAAACCTTTTACATCAAATTCAGTCTAGTATCAACAATATTCCCACTTTTTTCACCAAGTAAACAGAAACTTCAACACGTCCGTACAATAATAAATTGGAAAAAATTCTGTAAGCAGACCTTGTTTACAGGGCCTATGCATATATAGCGGGTATTTTCATCTTCATAATGTATGTGCTCTATTACGGTACGAAGAGCTTTCTCTCTTAACTTTTTCCCAGGCCAATGCATGAAAATAGGTTCCAAAAGCTTATCAAGAGATGCCCACAGAATATCTTGTATAAAAGGGTGTGGATAGTATAGATCTTCCTGCAGTAACATTACAAAATGAAAGAACATCAGAGTAAACAAGGAACAATACCATTAGAGTGGAAACAGTTGGCATATTCTACTTCACAAATCATTGCCTTTGCAGAGAATAGATTAAAGATGAATATTATTAGTAGTAGTCTAATTTATTCAGTAACAGAAGGTGTAGGCACATTCTATTCATGAAGTGGGATGCCACTGCTTGAGGTGATGGGGCACAATCTTTCATATTCTTTTCTTGACTTTTTCTTTTCAGGTTCGAATAGAGTGTCCTAAGAGCATGCTAACGAATAATGAAATTACAACTGACAGTGGATGAAAGACAACACATTTTCAATTTGAATGAAGTGTGTACATCAAAAAATCGATCAATATCAGTACCAGACTTTTACAATCTTTTTCCTTTTTTGGGTGGTGTTGGGGGTGAGGAGTTAAATGCAAATTGACAACATGAACACATTTGAAATCCTTATTTCTGTTAGGAACTAATAAATAGATCTTACCAACCTTTGCACATTGGTTCCGTGCTATATTCCAGTCTATTTCATGATATGGAATTGTGTATAGCTCCTTTCTCAACGACAGAACTATTGGTGTAATTGGACCAACAAACCTCTTCCCATATAGGTACGACATGGGCAGATAAACCATTCGACAGTGACACCACATCCTTCCTGCAATATCAGAAGAAACTTATCCTTTATTAGAGGAAGCAACATTTAGAACTCATTTGATACTTAATTTCCTGTCCCGAGCACCAGTGACAACATAACAGAGGAAGAAAATAGAATAAAAGAGTAGAGAGACAGAGAAAGAGAAAGAGAGAAGGAAAAGAAAGGGGAGGAAATAGAGAAGAATATAGGGGAGAAAATATTCAATAATAATAATGAGTCCAATACAATGAGAATCCTACTCCTATTTATAATGAAGTTAAAAGCAAATGAACTTGTAATAAACTAAAACATCATTAAAATTTTAAAACTAATCTTGTCCAATCTAAGCAAAGATAACTTTAAATTATCTCTACTTTATTATCCTATCTAAACCCTATATTTATTCTAATCTTCATTCCCCCATCAGAACTATTAAGGAAAAAGATGAGCAGAAGACAAGCATAGACATTCAGTGACCTGGATGGATTGGAATGATATAAGGTAGAAGCCATATCTCAGGTGGCAGAGGATTGTTTCCAGACCATTCGAATGCTCCAAGTATCTAATATCTCAACAGACAGGGTATTAACAAATGGGAAATATATGTGGTGAAAAATGGCAACTGTATAATAAGCAAGGTGAAGGATCAGTTATTAACTGAGAGCCACATTTTTCCCCAGGAAGTAATTGCAGTGGCACCGCCATGATCCAGAATCCACTTTTGTCCTTTATCCATTGCACCATCTCCATAATTCACTTCTTCCCCAAGCAACCTCAGAGTAACATAATTCAACACAGAACCAAACATGGTGCTTGGGCCCTCTATGTGTAAACCCCACCCACCATCTCTGTTCTGCAGTTTACAGGGTTTAATTAGAAATTTACTCATGCTGCTACCCAACAGCAGAAAAGAAGAAGATTTAAATCATAACAGATATAAACGTTGAAAATCCAGATAACATGTACAGAAATCATGAAAAATGCACTGTGGATTCACCTGCTAAAAATACACTATCCTTACCTGATGATTATAAAGATACCGGCACATCTCACGTTTGTGTTCTGTTGACAAAGTAGCATTTAATGCCCCAGTAACATACAAGGTAATGACCTGTTCCATCAAGTTGGAAAGAACAAGAAAATTCATAAGAAGGAATGATACACGCTACATGATGTTGTATAAGAATCGTTTCACGACAATTACTGAAACAAATGAGATAAAACAATGCAATATCACTAGAAAAACCTTCCTCAGGGGCATCCAACTAGTAGAGATATTCACTTAAAGATTAAGAAGCAATGAGAGGGAAAGATCAACCCTTACCAAGCCAGGCATTAGAAACAAGGGACCACCATAATCTCCTGGCCAGTGACCATCATGAGCCTGTATTGTTGAGTGGAAATTGATTGCTCTCCTCAACGTATCTACTACTTTATCTTCTGTAATATCTTCTGTCTCTCTTACCTTAACCTGGGGCAACGGTGAGAAGCTTTGGTTCTCCTTTGAAAACTACATTCCAAAAAATTGAAGAGTAAATATCAATTACCTTAACAAACAACTAAATAGGCACTCTTTTCATAAGAAAAACATAAGCAATGACTGTGCAATACACCATTTTCAGCATAAAGGTGTAAAAATATTCCATTTAACCACACGCCCAAGAGAAAATATATGTTGAACTTTGCAAGACGAACATCATTTTGTACTTTTTTGATGAAAAATGACTGGGGAAATGTTAAAAGGTACAGAATGGACTCCTCAAAAACATGTAAAGAACTAGATCTGAAGTACAAGAACCAAACAAGAATATTTCCTTCCAGCTGATTAAGCACTTACTAAGGTCTGACCATGAAAGAACCTGCTGCCTTTGCCATTAGACGAGAAAGCGACACTAGCCTAACCACAAACCGTACAGAGAGAGAAAAACATTCTGGAGATTTTTACGGTTCCTCTATATTCAAATAGCTCAACCATGGCCATCATAGCACGTCTCCACAGAATCCATCCATCTCTACTGCCAAATCCCATTATTAATAACAAAAAGCTGACTCAAGGAATTAGAGAGATCAAAACCCAAAAGAAACCCCAACAATAATAACAAACTACATCTTATTCCAGTAAATTTAGACTTGAGCATGTTAAAGACTAAACCAGAACAGCAATGCAGCCACACACAGGCCAAAAAAACTCAATCACTGCAACATGGCTATTAATTCTAGAAGATACATATACCATAATATGCCACCTGTGCCAGAAGATGCCATTTTCTGTTTATTATCTTTCTGTTACTAGATAGTTAGCCTAATCATTTGTTTGTTATTTTTGTATACATGTGTACAGCATGTCCATCCGGATATATTTTCTACAGTTTGCATTATAAATATAACTATAAGGTGCCTCATCTCAGCAATTAGCTCAGCACCTTCTCCAAAATTATCTAAACTAAAATCAATATTTCAATTCTGTTTTGATATCTGAGCTACATGGATGTAACCACAAGAGTCAGGAGCTGGTAGCCCAATACTACCAACTTTACATCAATCGATAACAACTAACCTCCTGAAAATCAACCCACCATGGTTCCTCCACATACAACTCAAAATAGAGCTCCTCCCCTTCTTGACAATGCTTTTCAGTTTCCTCAAACACCTGTGTACATGCCTAACCTCACAGATCCTTTCCCTCAGTTTCTTCCCCAGCCTTTCCCTTCACCTTCTCAACCCCATACAATAAAACTAGACCAAACAAAGGTGAAAGGACCTATTGTGGAAGACTCGGCTACTAAATGTTGTAATGGCTAATGGCCTTGAAGAATTTCTTGACGGTTCACTGCAGTGTCATCCCAAATTTCTGGATTTGCAGCAGCAAAATAGGAAATCCTCATTACACACAACGACAGAGATTCCACAGGCTTGTCATGACCTCAAAATATGCTTCACTTACAAAAGCCATGATGATCAAGATTGTAGGACACACCACAACTCAACAAATCTGAGAGGCCCTAAAGAATGCATATGTATCTAACACCACTGCACGTGATCTTGGCTTGAGATCACAGCTCTCAGAAATCAAAAAGGATGTGTCCCTATTTCTAATCAGATAGCTCAAATTAAGGAGGTAGTCGATAAATTTCCTACCATAGGTGAGACACTATCATATAAAGTACATCTAGCCTGTTTACTTGATGAATAGGAGCCGAATATAATCCATTTGTCACCTCGATACATGACAGGACAGAGAGACCTTCAATTGAGAATACACACAATTTACTAATTAGTTATGGATGTCGATTGGAAAGACAGAACTCGGCCCAGAAAAATACAATTTGCTCAAGCCAATCTCACTAACTACAAGGTCACAAAAAGTTTTTGAAATCTCCTGTTCAATACAAGCAAGGACAACAAAACTATCAAAGTGGTTTCTATGCTTTCCTGTCAGTAGAAATTTTCCCAATTCCCAGTCCAGTATCTTGGCAAAACCACAGGGCTCGTACTCAAAACTAAAAATGGCCACCAAAACAAAACTTCCTAAACAACAGTGAAAAACCTCAAGTGTCAGACTTGTGGCCACACTCACTAATATGCCACCAAAGACCCAACATGAATTACCAGTCATCACCACACATGTTACCCAATTTCAGAACTATACACAGAATCAATACTCACCTACAAATTCTGACCACCATGGCTGCTAAGATAGCACCCTAGCCTCCCAAACACCTCCAAAAATACCTGGTAGATTGACTCTGCAGCCACTTACCACGTGAGTCCTGAATATACTGCATTGACTGGATATACTATAAAGCAAAACTGATCTACAAAGCATAACTGGTCTACCAACAAATTCTATAGAACTTGCGTTTTAACTTTATAAATATCCTTTGATTACATGGGATCCCCATAACAGTTCTCCGCTTCATCCAACTTGCTTTAACCATATGCACCACGTCACCTTAATGTCCACTTCCTTCTGAATAATCAAACTTAAATACTCAAAATAATCACTCTATAAGATAATATGATCATCTATACTGACACCACCACCAATTCCTCATTCCTGCTTTTTATAACCAGGTGTCAATTTGGCATGCTGTGAGCCCCTTATACGAAGATTCATCAAACTTCCACTCATTGGAGTAAATGAATATGGACAAGCAGAAACTAATAGAACTAATTACAATAACATGCACTAAATATGATAATATAAGCTTTAGCATTGTGATTTTGAGCAGTAAAACAATTTTCTATCACCCGGTTCATTTGGTTTGTTTCTTAATCCTAATAACCTACTTTGAAGTATTAGGGCATGAAACTTAATACCTGTTAACTAACTTTGAATTATGTTCAAGAAAAGATTATGGATTTTGAAAATGATTAAACACACTTGCATACACGATAAACTGCACCAACTTCAGCAAGATTTTTGATGGTAGACATTAAAAAATAAAGCCATAAAAATATAGCTAAATAAGGCCTCACTGAACTTGAAATCTCATTAGAAGATCAGAGGAGTGCTTTTTCTCAAATCTCTGGATGCGAAATTGCTCACGAAACTTCTCGATCTCCTCCAGCTCTTCTGAAGAGCCAGCGCTGGAATCATACTCCCAGATTTGCCTACCAACATGTCCGTTCACACTGCGCAACCATGGGTTCCCTCCCTCCGCAAATTTCAGCTTCCACATTTCTATATTCAGTAAAATCCTCGTAAGCAATTCAGTCTACAAACTCATAGAAAATAGAAATAATTAATGATAATTACATATCTTCATATCTGGAGAGAGAATTTGTCAATTTACTCAGACGTGGTAATCAATGCACCATTTTTACATGTTTACAACAATAATGTCGATAGCAGGACAATCCTGTTCTAAATAACTAAAATTTATTCTATTTATAATAGGATTGTCCTACATCAAACGTATAATTTGAGTTTAAAGTTTTAAATCGAGTAACACGGACAGATCGTATATAGAATGTTAAAAAAAAAGAGTATCGAATCAAATCAAGAACTCTAAAAGAGAAAAATAAAAAAACAACCGCTTCAGTAAACCTTCTGAATTAAGTAAAAAGTGCTTTGTTGTGTATATATTAGCAAATCTGTGTGCATGGAGTACCTGAAAACTTCAATGGTGCTAAACTTCGAATAGTTAAACCTTCTGGAAAAACTGGGTAAAGAAAGAGAAGCTTGCAAAGAAGGAGAGAAAATCTATCTTGCGTAGTGAGAGAAAATGAACATTCAATTCTGTCCAAACTTCTGTGACTTTGGTGGATTTTTATGGATTTGCACGAAATTAACGAAATTATTTTATGGATTTGTACGAAATTAATGAAATTCTTCTACAAATGTTCAGTTTAAAATTTTATAGATTTTCGTAGGATTTATATGACTTTTGAAAACTTCTATTTAAAATATAATTAGTGGGTGATCAATTATAAAAAATATTTTTAAAAGAATAAAAAATAAGTTATCTTAATTAGATAAATAAATAATCGAAATATAAAAATATTTATATGGTTTATGTTTGGCTTTCACTTTTTCAAAAGTCATTTTCAACTACATATTCTTCCATAAAATAATTTTACACGTACATCGATTCATTTTTTAATCACGAGCTCTTCAAAAATAAATTATCTTACAGAAATGGGGCTGGCATAATATTTCAAGTAATTTTCTTTAAAAAAAATAATTAAAAAACTCTAATGAGCAGTATTATTAATATTTCACAAACTTTTATCAAAATCTCATTTTAATTTCCGCCTACAAAGGGCTATAATATTTTTAGGGCGTGTTCGGTAAAGATTAAAATCGGATTAAAATTGAAAAATTAACCGTTATTGTTGACTTTTATTAGACGAGTGAGACTCAATAACGATTATATTTTTAATTTTAATTTAATTTTAAATACGATCGAACACGTCCTTAATAGAGAACGAAGAGAAACAATAAAAAATGAGAGGAGAAAAAGGGAAAAGGAAACAAATATGAAAAAGTATATAAAAAAATTATAAGCTTTTAATCATGACTAGAAGATTCATAAAAGGGAAGAAGAAAGAGAATTCTACAAGGACATAATATATATACTAAAAATTTTAAAAATTTATAATTTTTATCAATTTTTAACCATATTTTATAAAGTTAATTTTTAGCAAAATAAAAAAGCGGCGTAATATCAAAAACTATTAACAATGCTAAACTTACACGAATACAGATTTGGTCCAACGTTGCTGTGAAGTGCAAGATAAAATTATATAAAATGTTAAAAAATATAATAAAATACAAAATTAATTGTCACGTCCAATAGTTTTTTAAAAGAAAACTCATATATTTAAGGATGTGGCTCTATAGTACTATAATACAGACAAAGATATTGTTCAAATACGCGATAGTTTTTTTAGAGTCAACTGATAATCATATTTCGACTAACATAATCTCATTCGGCTCTTTCAATTAACAAGTACTAGCTTAATGAAAAGATCAACAATAGAAAAATAAATTTAATTCAAATAAACATTGGATCGACGGAGAACGAATGGTGGAAAAATAAAATTAACTACGTATCAACATCAACATCATCAATAGTACCCAAAAATTGGATTAAGAAAATCATTTTAAAATTGTTTCCAAAATATTTAACAACAAAATCATCATCCCAATTTCCAAATCTGAAAAACTGGAGTTTGAAATTTAAATGCCAGTAGAAGATTCTGAAAATTGCTTCCTTTTTATGGTTGTTCTTCGCGGCCATTCTATTTGGGAATGTTTTTGTTGTCTTTTACGCGTACGCTGGGAAAATGTGTGACTAAGCATCTATTTTATGTTCATTATTGTGTAAAAATAATATTTTGAATGGTATTTTTTGAAAATGTGTGATTAAAAAATAGAAAAAAAATGAATTTATGTGCAAAATAGTTTATTATATAAATGTGTGGTTGAAAATCAACATGTGAAACAAATTATTTTGTTTTAAAAGAGAATCATACATGGGCTAAATTCTATTTTGGTTGACTATTGAACTGGTTAAGAATTTATTTGGAGTCGCGCATTTCATCTTCTTCTAATAAAATCTGTTAAATATTTAATTTTTATCCGAACGGGCGAAGAAAAGGAAGAACAACATTTCAGAAAGGAAAAGTGAAGAGAATCATATTAACATGTTGGCAACTAATAATTCCATATAATTACTTTAGTTTCTATATTGGCATTGTCAACATTCTACCAACATTCCTAACAAACAAGAATTGCAGATGTTGACCTCAAAGGTACCAATTAGGCACTAGTTGCGCGATGAATCCTTGGCACCTTCCCTTCACGTAGGCATCATTTGCATACTGAAATACCTTGTTAGGAGGTAAAGATCATCGATCGAGAAAAAAGTTTGGCGATCGTTTGCACTTCTACAGTCAAGTCAAAGTTAGACGAGAGAAAATGAGTACAAAAGACAAAATAGAGGTATTTGACTATGATTAGAAAATATTACTTTGTGCGTGAAATGGACTCATCTATAAAAAAGAGAGTGGGATAGGCCAAGATGGGACTTTGAATTGGGCTGAAGAACAAGAACCAGTTGTTTGATTTAATAGGCCCAATTCAATCGACATAATCGATTGTTGAGTCAACATATGTGGGATCTCGTCCGCATATGCCACGTAATTTATAACTATAACAACAGTCTCTCAAATCTGAGTCGTGCCAACTGGGAGGCTCACAAATTACCTCGAAAATATGAGGAGTTGTATATAAATGAATACTTGCAAATAGTCTACAAGATATGAGGGTTTACAAATAACCTCAGAATTATGAGCAGCTCCAATAAGTGAGGATTTACGAACTACCTATGAAATATCACACTATGATTTATCAAAATTTCAACAGCATCTCTCTTCTATAATATGGACTAAACCAATCTGAAATACTGATATCTTCACTGCACATATACAAAATAACTTGGAAATCATTTGACCATTCCAAATATTCATGACAATAAAGTAAAATAATGATAAGATCAAACTCCTCCAAGATGTAATATGTAGAGAACCCATCATATATCATAGTAGATAATATGTTTGCATAGCTTAGAGTAACTGTATTGCTAGTGTGAAGGAAGTAACATGTGATAATAGAGATATCATGGCATTTGTATTGATTGTAATGAAAATAATATTTTAACATGCTAGCAATGATGTGTCATGAATACTGGCAACAATAAATATAAGGCATATTTTAGTAGTAATAATGTAATGCCACTAGGATACTAGTATCAGAATAGTCCCCCAAATTTAGGTATGAATATTCATATAATGCGACAATGCGTAGATTTTGAGCAGAGGCAAGGCTTCGAAGATAAGCAGCTGTGATGAATCTAATGTAGAGCTTAAGCGTTAAATATAAGCAATTGTGATGATGCTGACGCAGAGATGAAGCTTTAAATATAGGCAACTATGATAAAGTTGATATAGAGATGAGGCTCTGAATATATAAGCTGATGGTCAACTAAGTGGGTACACTTAGGAAAATAGTGGCTCTGACTAAGCGAATGTACATGGGAGAATAGAGGCTCGACTAAGTGGGTGCGCTTTTAAGAGTGCTCGACTAAGTTGATGCTCTTAAGAAAATAGTACCTCGATTAAGTGGATATGCCTAGTAGAATAGAGGCTTGACTAAATGGGTTCACTGAGGAGAATAGTGACTCGACTAAGCGAATGCGCTTAGGATAATAAAGGCTCGACTAAGCGAATGCGCTTAGGAGAATAGAAGCTCGACTAAGTGGGTGCACTTAGGAGAATAGTTGACTAGCGACCTTTCATTGGGGTGATCTCATTTAAGAGCTCCTAGCATTGGAATGGTCTGTCCATGGCAACGGAGATATAAGGTAGGCTTTGTTTGTGTCGAAGCGACAAAAATGAGGTAACTGGGATGTAGCTGATGTAGAGGCGTGATAAACTCTTTGAATATAGTTGTAGCTGTGATGCAACTGATGTAGAGGTGTGATGAGCTCTCTGAAAATAGAGGTAGTGTTAGTCTTACTTCCTTTTTCTTCTTGGAGAATTTTCCGCTCCTTCAATCAAAGAGAGAGCATGGAGCTTGTCTTCTTGACATGAGTACTTTTCTTTGTTCAACTGGCTTGTTCACTGATGGATCCCGGCAGGCGCATGAGAAAAAAAGCAAAGTAGAATTATATACGTATTTCTTGCAGGTTAAAAAATTTATAGGCATGTTCGCAAATTGTCCCTCAACTTTGAAATATCAATATTTTCAGCCACTAGATTTTTTTTGACGATACGCCTTGTTAGTCATTGTCCAGAGAGACTGACAGGAAGCTAGGAAAATTTGGCTCCTAGTATGTTTTTGTAGCATGAATATGGATGATATTTGTCCGACTTATCGTACACTTTGTTATAAATCAGCGCTGTCAGAAAATGTGCGTACATTATTTTTTCTTGCCAACATGCTGTCTGCCCCCACTGCCATTATATGTGATATGGTTGAGACGTTGAGTTGATCAAATTGAGACAGTGAGCAAAGTAGCAGCAGCAGAGAAAGTAGTGAGTTTCATATTGAAATCTTTCTTTATTGTACTTTTATAGTTGAATTACTGAATTGTTACTTCAGTAATTGTTTCAACTGAGGAAAAACTTGTAAAATACTATTACTAATGTCGATCACACACTCTCGCACATGGTACACCTCTTACTGTACTTCGTTAGTCTGATAGAGAGGGGTGGGAAGGCGCTCGATAATGTCGACTTGATTCCCCTTTCCCGCGTAAAAACAAAAAAATGTCCAAACACGGCACTGGCATACATGCACAAGTGTGTTTGCATGCAGTTTGAAACATTGGTAGCCCTATAATTTAGATTTCTATTAAGAGATTAACATTGGCTCAGGAAAAACAAACTGAGCTGAGGTTTGGAGAAACCAATAAATTGGTGACAATTGAAAGCATTGTGAATCCTAATTCCCAAGTGGCTGAAGATTCTGTTCCACCTCCATTGATTAGAATACTTGAAGCTCCAGCACAGCAGACTAATACGGGTTTTCACTTTCCTGGACATACGAGAGGACGAGCTGCGCCTTCAATATTAAGTGAACTAATCGGGATCGAACCAATTTATTCAAGATGTAACTGAAATTCCAGAGCTTGATAGATTCAATGCACCAGTTGGACCTCTTCTTGAAGCAAAAAAGCAAGCAGCACAGGTTTTTGGAGCGAAAGAAACCTGGTTTCTCGCATGGGGCACGAGTTGTGGAATCCAGGCATCGATCATGGCTACTTGTTCGCCAGTAAATATTATCATCCTGCCAAGAAATGCCCATGTTTCAGTCATTGCTGGAGTTATACTTTCTGGTGCAGTACCAAATTATATTATTCCCGAATACGATTGGGACCTTCACAGGTTTGTTAAATGATAAGAACTTTAGTCGGGTATTTTTTGATACTGTATCGGACCACACTGCACAGTACAGCGCACGAGAATTTAACTGCTGCAAAATTCTTCCTTTTGTGACTCTCTGTCTTGTCTAGAAACTTTCTACAACCTTTGCATAGATAGGATTTCTAAGACTCCCTGTGAAGGCATAAATGAAAGTACACAAACATGAAACTACACAAGTAACACGTGTAGTTGTTATTACATGTAAAGACAGCAATGGAGGAATCGGAATCGGAATTGGAATTGGAGGTCGAGAAAGTGGCTGCAGTGTTGGTAAAATCCCCTACTCACAACGGTGTTTGCAGCAAATTGAGTGAGATTTCAAAGTCGTGTCACCCTTATGGCATTCCTCTGATAGTCGATGAAGCTCACTTCAAATTTCACCCAGACTTGCCCAATACAGCCCTAGAACAAGGGGCTGATATCTCTACACAATCCACTCATAAAGTCTTAACCTCTCTAACTCCATATCCACTCATAAAGTCTTAACCTCTCTAACTCCATAATCAATGCTACACATTTCAGGAGACATTATGGACACAGATAGACTACACAATTATCTGCATACCCTTCAAACTACCAGTCCAAATTGGCGCCTTTTGTCTTCACTGGATGCTGCTAGGCATCAATTAAGCAAGAACCCAATAAATAAGTTCAACAAAGCATGGAATTGACTGCTGAAGCCAAAACTTTGACCAATAAAATCCCTGCAAATTCAGTTCTTGATCCTCCAAAAGCCTTCCCCAACTTCCCCACCTCTGATCCTTTGTGTAACACCATTGGCATCTGAAAACTCGGCCTCTCGGGTTTCAAAGCTAATGATATCTTAAATAATAGTCATGGAATTGTTCCAGAACTCTTTAGCACAAGATCCATTACATTAGCATTCAGCCTAGAACTACAAGAAACAATGTTCAAACACTTGTGGCTGGACTTATCGGCTCTCCTTTTGCCATTACAGCCCCATAGGTTCGAGGTTTTTGTTCAAACTGCCCCTTTTGACAATGATTTTCACATGGAATTAACCCCGAGAGATGCTTTTTTCGCAAGAAAAACAAAACTGAAGCTGGGAGATAGCACTGGGGAAATTTGTGGGAAATCCATTTGCCCTCACCCTCCTGGGATTCCGTTGTTGGTACCTCGTGAGATCATCACTGAGAGAACATTGGATTATCTAGTACAAGTTGTAAAGCAGGGTTGTTCTATTAGTGGGGGCTGCAGATCCTATACTGTCCACAATAGCTGTATGCAAAAGTAGTATTGATTATTTATGCATTTTCTACCTTTTCCAAGAAAAGGATTTCTGAGTCCCTTTTGAACAAGTCTATCAATTATTCTCAAGTTTTGAGACTTAAAATATAGAGGCGCAAAACGGGTTGGATGAGAATGAGGTCCACACGAACCATGTCGGGCCGAACAATAATGCCAAGAAATAAACAGCAGGAGAAAAATACAAAAAAACTAGAAATTGTGAAGGACAACTACAAATCATTTTTTGCTTTGTTCATCTGACCGTCGAAAATATTGTCAATTACATATATTTTGTCAAAGCTAAGAGAATTAGTTTCTCTCTGTTTCCTTTTCATTTCACTGAAATCTATAGGAATAAGACATACATTAAAAGAAAGTGTCCATCAACGTAGCACCATACGATGGTGACTTAGTCATTTCAACCATAAACCACATGTATACAACAGTAATATCCTTCATTCCATATCCGGCAGGTTCAAGACCCAAACCTATCCCAAATACTAAACATTTCCCAAAAGACCTATATCCAGTTATACAAGGCGAGATAGCTGCAAAGCACCCTGAACATCAGGTTTGAAAAGGATTTCACAGGGTATAAGCATCAAAATAGCCTGCTCGATTGACTAGCATAGATATCATAGCTGCATCCTTAGAGTTAAGGGGATTGTTCCCCGCTCACCTGGTTTTGATTATAAACTAATTTACCATTGAACCTTCGCTTGGAAGGTGTCCTCTTTTTCTTTGTTGGTTGACTTTCAGGCTTGAGATTAGGAACCTCGGAATAAGGAGTCAAGAGCCCTGGCCCTCCACCAAGTTGCAAGTTCGTGTCCTCATCAGGACCAACCCATGTTATGGCTGCAAGAAACGTAATATCATTTTTAGCAAAAAAGGCATTCGAAGTGCTTCATGTGTTCATCAGTTTACCTGATGGACAATTTTCTACTAAATGGAATATGAACCTCAGATCATGAAATGCTAGTTATCAAATTCAGTTTAAAATGCATGTAATAGAAGCACGAAAATTGTGCAATGACAGCGCATAAAATTTTTCTTCAATTTATACAACTTTCTATAAATAGAAAACAAATTTCAGATGAAGAAAACAATATGATGTAGGGTGCAACAAACAAGAACCAGGATTACAGAAGAAGGGGAAAGGAGGGAGAAATTATGTTTGTAGTCAATAATGGAGGTTTAATTATTACAGTACACAGCATTAATGAACTCATCCAAGAGAAATGCAATTTCCTTGAAGATGCTGAGATAAATGTATTATTCAAGTATACTTCATAAAGTAAGTACTTTTATATGGATCAAGAGCTGGCGTCCTGTGGTCAATAGCATCATAGGAAGGAGCAGAATGAGGATGACGCTTCCTGACATAGTTTTCTTGCAAAGGCTTTGGAACTTGAAATGAAAATTGTGACATCGTAACACCTTCTTCAATATATTCTGGATGTTTATCCAGGTACCTTGAAAGCAAAAGCATTGTAAAACCCCCAAAACAAATGTAAGCAAGCAAACATTCTGAACTTCAAAATACACACACCCAAAAACAACTATTTGTACGTTAAGGAATTAATTAAAGTAGAACACATTTTTAATAAATAAGAGGAGGATCACACTTTTGAATTTCCACCGTTGATCGAAGTCTCTTGCCTGTCGGTGCAACATAATACCTGTGTCCCAAAACACAGTCTGAATCAGAATATGATCTGTTCTTTACCATGATAATAAATTAGTAATTTTATTTTATAAATGAAGTGATCACAAATACATGCATAAATCGATAATGAACTTTCACAATTCATTGAAGTAATAAGTATTGGGTGAATATATACAGGAAGCATCAAATTCTTGCCTCTTGAGACAATATACCTTGACGAATTAGCTACATGAGCACCCAATATCCCCTCCTTATACATAAAATGTTTTTCTTTAATAAACGTCTAAAATTCTTGGTCCGTGTACAAATACGAAAATATTGATGTCTAAGAAATCTCTGCTTATAGCATCGCGTGGTCATAGGGAAGACCAGTCGCATTAAACCCAACAGGGTTAAATAATAGAAGCAGGTAACTGTGACTTAAGTCATGGTGAAGAGAACCAGTTTTCCAAATAAACTTACAGAGGTAAAAGACCTGCCGATGAAAGATTTGTGGGGAAGGAGAAAAAAGAAAGATGCTAATTGAATTCGTTATGAGAGAAAACAAATATTTATCTCCGTTTTTTCATAACATGTTAAAAATTTCATATTCAATCATTACTAAAGAAAAATAGGAATTTGATCTCTTGCCTAGCATGTGCTTTAGATATATTGTCCGTGAATATAACATCAGTTCCATAACTCAAAACATTATAATCTGTTTGAAGAAAACAAAGATAGACTTAGTTTCAGAGATAATCTATCTGCTAGAAGAAATAAGATGTTTCTGTCTCAGTGTTTGCAAATAATGTTAAATAATGGGTACTCAATCTTGGCAGTAAATCTAAAAAACACTGATCTCATGCCTTGCACGAGCTTAGATCTATATATCCATGAAATTAATGTCAGCTCTGTAAGTCAAGGCATCAAAAGCCATTTGAAACAAACAAAAGGAAAGAAATTAAAGGGATAAGATACCCACACATCTGCAAACTTGGTCCTGCCTTCACCTCTGATTCTCAGAAGTCGTTCCCACCCACGAGGGGGTTGGGAAATGTTGGGTTTGTCAATTGCCCAAAGCCTGCTTTCATCCTGCATAAGGTCAGTTGGATCATCACATGATACGTCAGACCTCCACTCACGAGCTGTTTCACATAAGAAGGGTTGCTCTGTAATGTGTTCCCGTATTTCCTCATACTTTGCCTTTGATGGAATGAGCCTCCATTTGAAACAGTTGGCACACTGGACAGTGAAAGCCCCTACAGCTGGCAATACCCTTGATGGCTGATTTGAAAGGGGGAATCTAGAAAAGGATGAAGGTTGATGAGCAATGGAATCTGGGACAGCTTCAACTCCACAAGCACTATTGGCAACAGCAGGGTCATAAAGCACCAACTGATTGTGAGCATTTTCAGCTTGATTTTCTTCATCTTCTACACTATGAGTTTCTTCTCCATCAGTAGGAGAAAATGGATCCTGAAGAATGGTCTCCAGGCTGCTTCCAAGAGTATAATTATTTGGGATATTTGGTTCTTCCATTATAGTCGGGTGATTAGGGGCAGTTGAATCATTAACCTTATTTTGTTCCCTATTCAACCGGATGGTAAGCTTCAGCGATTGTGGTTGCATTGTAATACCCTTGATCGTCCAACCAACTAGAACCTAATCAGCAAACCATACACCATTTATCCAGGCAATGCTTCAAGTGCTGCCAATATAGAGGAACATTTTCTTAGTTTAATTGTGGTGATATTTTTTGCATTTTACTAAGGGACACTAGCACAATAGGATGAGCATATAAATAAACAACAATCTGTACCTTGCACCCCAAATAAAAAGTGCAAGAAATGTGCAATCCCACATACGAAACTGGATAAGCATCAAACTTCAATCAGACATGAACACATGGTAAAAATGTGAATGGAAGCTATCAATCCGGTTAAAAGTAGCATGTATCAATAAAGCTGCAGAAATTAAATCCATCGCACAATGAACTTTAAAACTTGCATATGGCTCGAGAGAACTTGCAATAAATGACAGTCACTCTTGGGTTTCCTTGATAGGTCAACTAAGTCATAACACATATAATGTATGTTCTAGCAATTTTCACTTGAAAAGTTTGTCTACTGCATATACACTTTAGCACCCTAAATACAGTACACGTGCAATTATAGAGCTGGTTTTACATTGCTATGGCATTCTTGTAGCTAGAATACAGTGCATAAAATTAGAAGTTAGAAGCTATGAAAAATGCAATGGAAAATCTCTATGATCAGATGATATCTATAAATTAAGGCAAGTTCTACAAAATGATTATTACATTAGATATGCTATTTATCGTGCTAAGTGTAGGCAATTAGAGAACAAAATGTCAGTAACAAGAAGTAACAAAAACTAAATAATAAGATAGATATGTGGTCATAGCAGAACGAATAACTTCAGAAATAAGTATATACACCAATGACCAAAGACAACAGATTAAATTAAGGAAAGGCTACTTGAACTTGACAATGGTAACATCTTATATGGAACCTAAGAGGATACCATCCAAATGGACAATGCAACCCAAGTGTAAGATGGTAAAGTATGGAGAAGTGATCTAAAGATAACATAGGTACATGTCTTTGCATTCCTCCTACTATATGGATCAAAGGTGAGAAACACAATTCTAATAGCCAACTACAACCCCATCATATAAAAAGATGTATAAATGCAGAGTCACACACAAGAACAGTAAAGACACACGAGCTACATTTCAAATACCCAGATTATAAAAAGGTAAAATATCAAAGATAAAGAACTGAAACTATACCTGCTATACAAATAATAATAATAAGAACGTTTACACTTAAAAATGTTAATCCGACATGGAAATCATACTTCCAGAAGCAGAAAAAATGAGATAATAAAAAGTAATGGATGATTTTTCCATTTTTGCAAAAAAGTTGAAAAAAGGAAACTCCTTCAGAACAACATGCAAACGAAAACCCAAGTTTAAAATCAAGGCAACATTCAACGACCTTAACAAGAATCAAAAATAGAAATAGATAAATACAGATGTAAGACATATGAACACTTTAAATTCGTAGAAATCCAGGATGCAAAGACCACAGATCAAAAATCAAGAAAACCCAATAAAAGATATACACACATTTATGTACGCATAAAACAGAGTAACGGTGAGGAAAATTTACAGAAATGATAATGGCACAGATCTAGGCAGATTCTAATCAAGAAACGCATAAAGAAACTAATGAATCTGAATTCATAATAATAGTGTGTTTGATAGATATTATTTTGGAAGAATGTATTTTGAAATAGTAGATTGATGGAGAATGTGTGGTTGAAAAAGAAAGAAATGTTATTGATGTGATGGAAAATATTATTTTAT
>CAIGRL010107343.1:0-11186 GCA_903798325.1 Fraxinus xanthoxyloides
AACACAATTGACTGCCCAACACCTGCCTCACTCTTCCCAGCCAAACCTTTCCTTTGACCGTCAGTGGCAGAGGAATCACCACCTTTCTTTTGCGCTGTAGCAGCAGCAGCCATCATCTGGATGTCTTGTCGAGTGGCCTCTGGGAAACTCTGAAAGATTGCTTGATTTTGTGACATGGATGTCATATCAATAACTGGACCAGTAGTAGTACCATTTATCAGATTAAATGACATAGGAAAAGTCTGGGGTGGCTGTGAATCTACTCCGATCTTTAGTCCCTGCTGTCGCGGTTGTTGCTGCTGCTTCTCACTCTGGTTTCCACTTCCACTGGTGGCAGTGCCAGTCAAAGCAGCCGGAGTCATCAAAGCAAAATTCTGAGGATGAATTCGCACAGAAAAATTCTGACCATACATATTCATTGATGCTCGAGTGCCTCGGCTATCAGCAGTTGATGGACTATCTTCACCACACAATTCATTCTCAAGGTGGCGTGCCTGAGGAGGATTTATATGGTGATTCTGTGACTGTTGTGGTAGCTGAGAAGGCTGGGACCTTTGTGTCTGAAAGTTTTGCAAGTTTTCGCTTCCACTCCCACCATTGGCACTGCTGCCTTGGGGCCTCGAATGTTGACTCTGTAAATGCTTCTGGGAAGATGATGAACTGCTGGCATTTTGATGAGCTTGCATTTGATGAGCCAGAGAGGCCGGTGGCTGCTGGAGCTGAATTTGTGAAGGATGGATCATCTGAGAAGAATAGAAAGAACCATTAAACATAGGCATTCCCTGAGAAGGCGGTCGATAATTTGTTGGGCCCCCCATGGCTGGTATCGGAAAAGGGTAAGCATTGTTCTGCAAGATAGCCAAGTATTGGGTTTCATTGGGGGACATATTCAGGTAGTTGAAGCTCATTGCTGTAGGTGCTCCACCAGCCGTGGCAGAGGCACTAACAGCAGCAGAATTGGAGATGTTAGATGAAGCTACACTGCCCATGGTGGTTGGAGGCTTTGCAGTATTGGGTCGAGCAGAGGCCACAGCCACAGCCGCGGCCGCGTGTTGCTGATTCACCGGAAAGATAAAAGCTGGTCCCTGGACAAGAAATAACATTCAACAAAATATTTCCCTCGTTCCAGAAAACCATAAATGTAGACGGTAGCGAAATCAGGAGGAGAGCACTATACCAGTATATTATTAGGTGCCACTGGGGGTAATGCTTGCTGCAGCAAAATCTGCTGCTTCCTCTGAGCAGAATCCAAAGCGTTAGGGGGTTGAGAACCTTTCTCCTTCCCATTGTGACTGGGGATATTAGCAAGAGCCTGCCTCTTATCGGGTGCATTATTTACAGCTTGAACGGCCATGTTTCCAAGCAGATCAGCAGAAGGCACAACATTAAGATTGCAAGGTTTTGTTCCAAACAACGAGGAAGAGCCAGGCCAGAACGGATTAATCTTTGCCAATAGCTGGAGGGAGTGGATCTTCTGAGCAATGTAGCAATGAGTTGCACACCTTTTTGGCCGAGGCTGAGAGAATAAAGGCTGACAAATTCACATAAACCAGGGTCAAAAAAGGAAAATATCCAAGCTCAAATATCCACCTTGACAAAAGAAGATACTACCTGAATTGGTGCTGGCGTAACAGCATTTCCATCCATTGATACAATTCCTTGTAATGGTGCCATGTATCTGCTGTTGTAAACAGGAGTTATTTAGGCAAAAATCCAGTACTTAAACCATAAATCTTATCCTTAAACATCCAATTGATGAGCATTATAAAGCAATGATAGAATCCAGCCGTACCCCATTTGAGGAAGCTCACCAGGCCAACTAGCCATAGACACTGGCAAAGTCAAAGAACTTGTGGATTGACCTAAAACAAAAATGAAGAATCCCTCAAAATTAGGGTGGGGGGAACACAGCGCCAATATTGATTTTAGATCATGGACCTGATAACACCAAATCGACTTACCATATTTTTCAGCCTGTGGTTCTTCTCTGGTAGCTTTAGTTGGCAATTGCTGATTCAATGTGTTAACTGTTACAGCATTCCCATCTCTTCCAGGCTTTTCCAAATCAAGCTGAAGATCAGTATTCCTCCCCTTAATCTCAATTCTGTTGTCTTCTTCTGCTGTCCCTTTACATTTCTTATCTTCAACTCCTACATTACTAGAATCTTCTTTTCGACGCTTCACTTTCTCTTCTTCCTCTTCACTCACCATCACCGGCTTCATATCCTGTACCCATTGAAACAAGAAATTTAATTTAGTCACCTCCACATAGGCCAAGATATCCAAAATAAAAAATGAGAATCAACCCAATACTCACTGCATCAACAGTAGACAGGACTGGTTTCTCATCGGCCCTTATATCCATCTTGGCATCAGTGTCTGATGACGACTTCACTTGTGGTGGAGGAGCCTGCAACGGGTTCAAAAGAATTACATCAGAAACTCAATTCAAGTCACCAAAAAAGTGACTAAAACAAGAGCATACAATTGGATATCCCGGGATCCTTATTCTTACCATTAGATCTATTTCGAACTTTGGTTCTCTTGGATTTTCCCCGCCAGAGAGCATCGAATTCCTGGATTTCACAACACCAACACATAATTATCCACGCCATTAAAAAGCTTCTTGCTAAAAAGTAACAATCTTTGGATGCTTACAACTTAATCCCTGGAGAAGAAAATGAAGCTGTCGCTGTCAAATCCTCAGGACAATTACCCTCTAACCTTACAGGATATTCCTTCTTATCTGGTGAGCTCACCTCCTCCTTCGTCGCTGAGTCTCTGTTCTCCCTAAATTCTTCAGCCACCGGTTTGGACTCCGATCCCACATTCACGGCCTCTGGTAGTACAGGCTCCAGTGGCTGCACGGCTACTCCTTGAGAACTGACCAAATTGCTCATATCATACCCATTTTCAGCTGCAGATCCCGGGATTGTCTCCAAATTAGGAGAGGAAGACTCGATCTTTGGCTTCTGATCCATAGAACTAGGGCTGCTACGAGCACCATAGTTCGGATTCTCCAATACTTGTCGCGGTCTCTTTCTCTTTGGAGCTGAGAAGAAAAGAAAATATAAACTTTTTCAGCAATTGAGCTCATATATACACGAACCGATAAAATCAATTGGAGAACTTACCGACAACTGAAAGGGGACTAGAAGTCGGAGGCAAAATCGGATTGTTAGCCGATGTAGGGTTGGAGATCGGAGAGCAAACTTGCGATTTACCGTCTATGCTTGATCTATTGACGTCCCTGGAATCCTCTTTCTTGGGAGTAGGGCCTTGTGAGTGTGTCTTTAAACCGTATAACACCTCAGCAATTTCAATCTCCAGATCCTCGGGATTCGAACTGGATTTTGATGATACCTTTGGTGGCTTTAGCTTATGCCCATTATTGTTACCAAGTTTCTGCACAGGGAAAAAAAAACAAAAAAACCATTTGTCAATAACACAGAAATTCTTGAAAAAGTTGGAAGAATATAGTGATGATCCAAAGACTGACAAGCTTTTTTCTAATAGAAACATTGGACGAAGAAGGGGACATTGGCGCTGATGGTGATGGCGCGGAGGTTGAGGCAAGACCTTGTCTCGCCGGAGAAGTCGAAGCTTGTCGGAGAATTTGTTCTCCTCCGGCAACTCCGCCGTTGTTATTGCCGCTGCTTGAAACCCAATCATGGGACCTCTTTGTAGATGCTGCAATAAAATCCAGAGAAAGGCAGAAAACCCCCATAAAATCAGATCTATAAAACAAGTCACCAAAAAACAAAAATCAAGAAAAAAAGGCACAAATTGCTTGAGTTCTTCAATTAATACCAGAACGAGCTTTTCTGGGGACAGAAACGCCAATCATTTCATCACCGGCCTTCCAAACAGGGGTTACTCTGAAAACCTTTGAAGAAGATGAAGCAGGAGGAAAGCTTTTTCTATGCTGAAGATGGTTATTATTACTCATATTGTTGTTACTGCTAATATTATGCTGCTGACTGTGACTATGATGGTGGTTGTTATGATGGCCCTGGTGGTGGGGGTTGGAGATGAACCCCGAAGCCGGCGGCGGCGATGGCCTCACACCACCGCCAATAGTGGTGGCGGAGGTAGTGGTGATATTTTCTTCGTCTTCATAGACCTCATCGTCATCCACGCTTTCTTCTGAAGTGTCATCTCCTCCATCTTCTCTACTGTTCATCAATCTCTCAGCTCTTCTTCTCTTGCTCCTACTGGACCTCTCCCTTTCTCTATCTGTCTCCCTTTCTCTCTCCCTCTCTCGATCACGATCTCGATCTTTCTTTACTCTCTCTCTTAACCTGACAGATTCTTGAAACTCTACTCCATCTTCATCTGCAACAAAAGAGCTCAAATCTTTAGCAAAATCAATATTAAAGAAACAAGAAAAAAGATCAAATCTTTGTGAGAAACTGAATCAGATCTGTATAAAAATGAGTTTCTCATGTACCCGGAGAGTCTCTGTGACTGTTGGTCCTGGGTCTCCTTCTGTTAAAGCCATTAGAGCCCACAATACTAGCTCTGCGGCTCTCTCTGTTTCTCTCCATCAGTGACTTGTCTATGCTCTGTAATCACAATATAGCTACAAATCTGAAAATCTCACCAGATTTCAGTTACAGCAAAATTCACCAGAAAAAAAATGATACCAAACTCGCCGGAAAATCAAGATTCACTCCACCCTCCGGCGAAACCATAGATAGAAGAAAACCCACCAAAAAATACCAATTTCTTTTCAAGATCTTCTGTCAAATGGATTCTTTTCACTAATCCCCCTTCACACACACACACACTCTCTCTCTCTAGAAATGAACCCTCTGTCTTCTATCTCAGTCTTATCATCTGTTCCTCTCTCGCGGCTATTTCACATCCTCCAAACCCTCGTGGAAGGCTCAGATCCAGTTCTTTTCTCATCCAACTCAATCTTGACCCTTCATTTTCTCTATCCATCAACGGCCATAAACCTCTCTTGCCAACATGTCATTTCCCTCAGCCGTCCGATAAATTCAACATTTACCTACACGTTTCAGTTTTTTCTTCATCCACAAGCTTCCACATTGTCAATAAAATAAGGAACTGTTTGACGTTAATAGTAAAATAATCTCATTTACGCACAATTATTATTTAAAAATTCTTTTTTTCTGCATACACATTTTCAATTACAAATTTATATAATAAAATATTTTATACACTAAATTCAAAAAAAATCTTGTTTCTAATCAGTTAATTTTTAAAAATTTACTATTCAAAATATTATTTTAACTAAATAATAGTCATCAAATAGAAATGTAGTGATGGCTACTTTTCAGCATTTTTTTAATAAAAGAAATAAACAAACAGGGCCCTAAAGGGCAGGGAGGGGTCACCGGTAGAAACAGTGAACCTTGATAAAAGTAATATGACGATCACAAGGAATCTAGGTGACCGCAGAATTTGTCGCCCCAGCCCCCGGTCAAATTTCATTAATTTTCGGTTTCACATTTATTTTTTCAACCATTTGAAATTTTACAAAATAAGTAATTAATATTGGGATTAAGATTTTTAAGTAATTAGTAAATAAGATTAGGATTGAGATTTTTTAAGCAATAAATATATTAATTTTGTGTAAGTGAGAGAAAAACAAAGAGAATTGCTCTACAAGACATGCATGGGATACAGAAAATATATTGGGTACATTGTTATTGTTTTCACGTTTAATTCTAATTTTAATAAAAGGTATAAAATCCATCATGTGCACAACGATCACATGGAACAAGTAGAACTCAACTGAAAAAATTAGTTAATATCCCAATCAACTTAACATTGCTTTAAACTGAGAGGAGATATCGCTGTGTATCTAAATTGAGATTGTTGGATAGAGATACAATTTTTACATATAACAACTCAACCATTGTGCTTCACATCATTCACTGACGAAGGAAATGGTAGCCCCATCTGCATAAAATGCTCCTCAACTAACTTAAGGGATGACATCAGCCACTGAAGGTCGTGTTTAGGATTCACTAGTCTAACTCCACGTGTCACCCTTCGACCATTTTCATTCAATTCGACACAAAAGCACGGACGTAAGCTATAATGTTTGAGCACGTTACATATATGATTGCTCACGGCCTCTCACTCATAGTTTTCTTTTAAATTTAGTGATTTGACATGTGACGATGATAATAATTAAGTGAGGAGTTATCTCAATTTACAAATTCATCTAAAATTATACATTGATAAGTAATTTTAAAGTTTATCACAAATTACATCGTGAAAATGACATTATGCATTGAGTCCTTTTTTCGATAAAATTTTTTTTTATTATAAGTTGGTGAGTTTAATGAAATATATGATTAAAAATAAAGTTTCGACGAATTCAAAATATAAAAAATTTCGTTAAACAATGCTTAATAAGAAAGTCATCTCTTTGTGTACGTTAAATATAAAATAAAGTAACTCTCAACAAGAGATTGTTATAAATTAATCTCTAATTAAGTATAAATTATTGTTATAGTTAATCACTAATTTGGTACAATAATTTATAGAGTAGATTAGGGAAAATATTAAATAAATGATTTTAAATTACGTCTTATTGATTTGTGGTGCAGAGCATTTAGTAGTCACTTTTTTCCTATATTAAACACGTGGGTCCACCCTGGACGGCTAGATTTGAATTACAAAAGAATCTGGGTCGTGAGATTAGGAAATGACGTGGCAGGTCTTGGAATCCAAACCCGAATAAAAGTCCTACGTGGCAACTCAAACAGACAAGTTTTGGTGGGGAGCGTGCAGAATTGGGACAAAAATAATCCGTTGATTTCAAAGATCTGACGGCTCAAAAGAGGCGAGAAAAGGCGGATTTCAGGGGGGAAATCTAAAGTCACCGCCACGGATGAAGCAAGGAGAGAGACAATTATCGCACGAGCATATAAAATTGATTATTCAGGTCATTTTTCACTATTTACGTCTCTAATATTTTTGACCGTGGATTTCAAAGATCTGACGGCTCAAAAGGAGGGAGAAGAGGCGGATATCAAGGTGGGACCCACATACTGTTTTAGATGCCGACCAAATTTCTACCTATTAATGAATTAGAAGTAAAAAAACATAATTATTCTGTAATTGGTAATAGACCGTCGACCTAATTTTTCAATTTCGATATGCTTACGTGTCGTGGACCCCTATTGGCATTAAGTTTTGTTGAATGGGGCCCACCAAAAGCAAATCTATAGATGGAAAATTAATTATAATAAATCCAACAAAAAGTTTACTGCCTGTTTTGATGGGTTGAAATGTCAGCAGGATTGGAAAGAAATATAAACCAACAATTTCTTTTTTTATTTTATTTTATTTTTTTAGTTTTTTAAAGTGTAAATTCTTTAATTTGCAGACATTTTTAATTAAATATCTAATAAAGCCATTACTTTTAAATGCATTTATTGATTTCAATAGACGAAACATAAATATTTGATTAAAAGATGAGTTTATTGGTAAGGATTATTTATGGTGGAGTGATACTTTCATAGACTGTGGAGTTGTATTTGAATGTTAAAAACTTAATTTTGTAGCTATTACTTTACCTTTTTAGATGCAATAATCTAAAAGAAATTATGTTAGACAACGACTCGTGTTATGTGACTTGATAATAGTAATAAAAACAAAAAACTCCGTCAATCATGCTTGAGTACGCAACAATCGTTTCCTTGTGGTTGTGATCCTCGTAAATTCTTCTCTAAGAGTGTTAAGGATGCAAATATTATAGAATAAGCTAATTTTAAAAGTATAACAAGACTAAACTTCTTATTTCCTAACGACAAATGAAGTTGTAGTGACTGTCAGCCTCCAATATTGACCAATCGCTTAAAAATAAAAATACTTGACACGTATTCACTCCCAATTCCTATAAACAAAAGTGAAGGTGCGGTGATTGTTTTGGTATATAATCAATCACTTAAAAAAAATATTTGATATGTAATTTTTCTCAATTCCTACGAATATTATTTCTCATCACGCGCGATGGTATGTACAAAATTATGATGCATTCAACTCACATAAAACATACCCTTTCATTTTGCTTTTTTCTAGAAATGACGTGTAGGGCTCACCATATTAAAGTATACTTTGTCAATTTGCTTCCATAATAATTAACATTAAATTAAAAATAATGGAATATATGGAGCTTTTAAGGGTGGGTTTAAACTACATTATTTTGGAAGAATGTATTCTGAAATAGGAGATTGATGGAGAGTGTGTGGTAAAAAAATACAGAAAAGTTATTGGTTTGATGGAAAATATTATTTTATTGAAAAATATGTGATTGAAAATGAGTAGAAAAATGAGAATGGAGATTTTAATATGTACCAAACAAGGACTAAATTATTTGCACCACCAAAAGAAATATCGTATAAATATTTTCTCGAAAAGACAAAAGCACAAAGAATGGAGTCTAGTGAAGTACAATTTTTCCCATTGGCTAAGGGAGCAAATTTAATGGACCAAACACTTTCTTCCAGTATCATTTTCCTTACGTGTCCACTTAACTTGCCGACACGTAGTAGGTGAAGAGGAAAAAGATAATTTGTTGTGCTTTTTATCTGCTATTGGCCGCGACTTACTCGTCCCTACTTGCCACAATCATAATAGGAGATATCGCTACAATTATTTCTTTTTAAATTATAATTTATTTTTCCCCTTTTATCACCAATCACATATTTTCTAATAAAATAATATTACTCAACAGATGTCATCGGACTCACTCTTGTCACGTCAGTACGGATTCGGTGCGTTTATACCGGTATGAAGTCGGTACTTTGACTGGAATGGATGTTGGAGCCACTTTTCGGTAAGAGACAAAAATGTTCAGACCTCAACGATTTTATTACAACGATATTTGCACTATCAACAAACACCCTATCGATTTCCCATATTAAATATCTCTTCCATGATAAAATATGTAGAAGGGTAAATATGAGGTAGAATGATAACGTGTTTGTATTGAAATCTTGATATACTTGCTGTTAAGCGTGTCGAAAGATACAGAAAGAGCTAAATGTATAAAGTTTTATCAAGAATTTCACAAGATCAACCTATTTTTTGCACTTCTTTTCCTTAATAAATACAGACGCCCCCTCCTTCTATACAAAGATAATTTATTTATACTAATCTAACAGACGTAACGATCGTTGGATCCAATCTACAAGGCTACATCTCTCGGGCCCAGATTTCACATCACTGTCCACTCATTATAGTCTGACATTCGAACATAGTTTTATTACAAGTCTTATTAATCATTTCTAAAGGATCTTCAGACAATGACGGGCGACATCGGATTCTGTTGGATCATGGTCATCCTTTGTTGAAGAGATTCTGGTGGTATGGGGCCTCGGATGTCTATGTTGAGCCTCGGCGTAGGGCTTTGGGAGCTTCAACGCTTCGTACATAGGAAGCCTCTGCATGTACATGGATGCGCTTCTACTAGGCATCCGATTTTAGTGTTGAGGGGACGTCGGTCAAATAGAGTTTCGGCTAATTGAATGAGCCTCGAATATCCATAATTTTAGTTGACTTCGACCTTATAACCTTCTCTGAAGACCTTCCAATCAACACTCCGCCAGCTCAACTACCTAACGTGCGTGATGTTGCTTACGTAGCAGCTCACGTGGAATGTTGATTTGGGGGCTCTAATTTTGGGGGGTAACAGTTACTATTCCCCTCATTATAAAGTGGAACAATGAGAGCCAAACGGGTGCTATGTATAGTAAATTGATTATTTATAAAATAAATAATAATTTATCAAGTTTTGATTGAGTTCCAACTATTCGCTATTGTGATGGAATATATGGATACGAGTGCTATTCCAATAATCTTGTTACATTTACATTTTGATTACAACTCAACTTATCAAATTTACATTTGACACTACATTTCGCATTTCACACATTTAATCCAACCATTATAACACTTTCGTTTCATTAATTTGTCAAGAAATGCGTGAAAAGGGGGTGTGCAAGGAGCTTTGTAATCCAATAGGCAACTCCTTTTTTTGGATAATAGTAGAAAGTTAACACATAAGCCACTCTTAATATCATTTTACTATCTACAATATCGTATAAATCCATAACATATGACTCGTGTTCTCTTACGCTCTTTTAAAGTATGTGTGTAGCGTAGCTAACAAGATTAATATAGTTAATTGAAAAGGCTCAATATACACTATATTAAAACAAGATATAAAAGAATCAATCTCAATGCAGAAATTAAATTGCAGAAATTAAAAGATTGAACACGGGATTTATTTTGACCTAAACCCCGGAGGTTCGACGACAAAATCTAACGCCTACATCCCTGTTGAGCATCTAAATAAGAGGATATTGCTCGGTTGCACTAATAGCAAAAAATATAGTAGCCAATGATTATAATCAGTTCAAGAATACAAATCAAAGTCACAAAGACTTATCTTTTATACAAACTTTGGATTGAACGCACCCTCAAGGCACAAAACTGGCCAAATCACAAAGTTCTGTCAAACACCTCACAAACCACTCGAACCACAAAGATTCAAGATACCAAACACTCAGAGAACCCTTACTTCTCAACAATCAGAAACAGATCTAAGAGATTACACAATTTACACGATTCAAACACTCAAAAATACAAACTCTAGGTAAAAATGCGGATTTCTCTCTAAAGGAAGAGAGTAAACTCGGTAACCCAAAAGCCAGAAGAATGAACTGAATCAGGCCAGCCAAAACGTCTTGCACAAGATATAGATATAAGCCTCTAGAATCTCGATGATGAGAGTAATGCCAGTGTCAACAATTCAGTCATGACTTCAAATTAATAGAAGTGTCAATTCCAAAAGCACGATTTTTAACATAATTATTAGAAGCACACTTTTAATAGGAAGTCACGGCTTCGAGTCACAACATTAATCATTTCTCTTCTAGAAATTGGTTATGTAACGCCCCGAGTTCCGTGAATTTGAAGTGCTACGTCATTTTCATTTGTCTCGAATTAAACAAAAGATTTGCGAAAATATCTAAATTTAAAATCACACATTTATTATCGTGGAAACTCATCGGCATTAAAACTCATTTAAATTTTCTTAGAATAACCAATGAAACGTTAAATCTCAAGTTTGAAATCATTGAAATGACAAAGTTAACGATGATATTAGAAATGAGTAATTTACAAAAGTAAATAACGTC
>CAIGRL010107363.1:0-10391 GCA_903798325.1 Fraxinus xanthoxyloides
TATATATTACCAAATTCAAAACACTCAAAATTGCCAAAAGCCAATAGAAGTCAAAGAGCTTTCCTTGGTTAAGGTTGTCAGCCAACCACGGCTTCTTGGCACCTGTCACCTTGTGTACTATAGTAACTAAAATGGAACTAAAGAAAAACCCTAATGAAAGTGTGCTTAAAAACAACCCGGTACTCATTGTCTTCATCCCCTTAGGACACTCTCTTAGGAAGAAATCAAGTTGTCCTATGTAGGTGAATGCCTCACCGGCCCCCACCAAGAAGAATTGTGGGACTAACCAGAAGACACTTAATGGTACGGTGGCCGTCGAGTCGTTTGTTAAACCATGTCTATGCGCGATCTCCAGTCGCTTGATTTCGGTAAGTGCTGCTGCAGCCATGGCTAATATTGATAGTACTAGGCCGACTCCTATACGTTGTAGTGGAGTGAGGCCATGTGGGTTCCCTATAATCCTTCTGCACATCGGAACTATGATGCGATCATAAATTGGGACGGTTAGGAGAATGCTGCCGACAAAGAATGCGGTGAGGGAGGCAGCTGGAATTTGGAATGATTTTCCGATATGTCGATCCATGGTGTTTGCCTGTGACACTGAGAATGTGGTCATTTGGGCATAGACAGTCCAAAACATTATTGTTGTGGCCCATGTTGGTAGCATTCTAACCACTAACTTGACTTCTTCTACATCGGTTAAAGTTGAAAGGCACCACTTATCCACAGCAGATATTTCAGGGTCTTTGATTGCAGCCTTGTCAAGAAACCTTAAAAAGTAAAAATAATTATATGTTAAAACACAGAAGCAATATTTTTACTCTCTCAATATCTTCTAAATATTGTATGTTCACATTAGACGAAACCACATTATCTAAATTTTAAGCTGAGAGTTTCTAGTCTCAAGTGACGGCCAAAAGGGATCCACCAAACCTTTGTCATATATGGGGAAGGTCTAAACTATCTGTATGTGTGTGTATATATATTGATATAAAGACAAGGACCGTGACGATGGACTGGGTGACAGACTGGTCAGTGGCTCGTGATCTTGAATCTAACTTCCATGTCAGTACTCATGCATTTATATCTAATTACATTATGTATTTATCAAATAAATATATTTGTTTTTGTTGGTGAATATTGAAGCAAAACTTTGATGGTATTCTGCAGCACTTGCCCACGGTATATATGTTGACAACTCGAGTGGTCTGTTGTATACTAAAGACATCCTATACTATTTCTTCGGCCGACGAATATGGGAACTGTTACCAATTTATTTGATTCTGCGGTTTTTTATCGACTTCAATAATCAACTATTTGATATCATACCTTGAAGAAAGCACTAGACAAAATGTTTGGTTCTAATTTATAAAATTGGTCATTAAATAGTATCAATGATTCTAGGAACCAATCAGATGACACCTCTTTCTTTCGTTGGTTGGTAGTTTACTATCAAATGGACCACGCAGTGATAAAATTATTGTATATTATTTAATCGTATGCAAATAATGCACACAAGTTAATCATTGATAAAGTTTCAAAGAGGAAAGAATGATTTTCTTTTCTTTTGACTTAATTACATTATGTTATGAATTATTTCCTATTATCAACAACCTCGTTTCAAAGAATTACACTGCTTGAGTTTTACGACCATGGGAAATTAATAAGAAAATTAAAGCTGACTAATCGTGTAGGGTATTTAATAAAAACAAGAACTAAAAGATTACCTGAACTCCTTGCTGTGTGGTAACTTTTGCTTCTTCTTCTTGCTATTCTCTTCAATATCATCAACATTGTATAGAAGGGAAGGATCGGAAGGCAGCTCGAGGTGTCTCTTCCTCCATGCCGCCACAAAAACCGATGCGATCTGTGTCAACGGACTGCCAACAAGTTTCTTGAAACGATACCGTCTTGTCCCTGCCAAGAACACAACTATGCCAACAACAATGGCACATGCACATATTCCATAACCCCATTCCCTTCCCAAATTGTCTTGAATGTAAACAAGCACTGTCACTGCCGCAAGTGAACCAATGCTTATGAAGAAGAAGAACCAGTTGAAGAATTTGATCATTTGTTTCCTCTCTTTCTTGTCCGAATCCTCGAATTGGTCAGATCCAAAGCCCGAAACACTCGATTTTAGGCCTCCTGTCCCGAGTGCGGTTAGATACAATGCCATGTATAGAACAACTAGTTGCATCCCAGTTGCAGGGATGCACGATTCACTGCCCGGGGCACATTTTGGAGGTCGAAGACTTGGAATTATTGTTGAGATTGCCAAGATTGTTACTCCCTAATCATAAAACAATTGAAAATATTTAGATTATATAGTAAATTCCCAACTGGCCACAAATGTTGAAATTCTTCTTATTTTCCTCAGTCTAGTACACTTTTTCTATTTTCCTCTTCACAAGAAATAAAAATAGTAATCTCAAACAAACTGGAACATATTTCATATATTTAATTGACATGTCTTAGCACGACATCACCAAGCAAAAGTTAAGCCGTGTGCAACAAGTTTAAGAAAAAAATCAACAAATTAACCAGATTCTTGGATTGATTTTTGAAAGTTAACCACGTTTTAACATTCAATAATCTTATAGAATTAATACAGGATATTCTCCAAAAAATTCAGACAATTAAGAAGGATTCAGGTAAACAAGATGAACTAACCAGTGCTTGAACAGTGGCGAAGATGCCAATAGTCAGATACCTATAAGAAAATTTCAACAAATTTAATGAACAAAATTCAAAAATTTTAACTATAGAATATATATTGGAAAAAAAAAAAACTCAAAAACATTACCTTCCCAGAAATGTATCCGCGATAAAGCCACCAAGTAAACATAACATGAAAGAAGTTCCAAGAAAATTAGTGACCGTATTTGCAGAGCTAGCATTGCCCAAATGCATGGTACCAGTCAAATATGTCACTAGGTTAACAGCTATTCCTAGAGTTGTCAACCTCTCGCAAGCCTCGACTCCTGATCAGAAAATACCAAATTTATAAAACGGGATTAAAATAAATAGACCTTGGATGGATTAATATATGCTTGGCATACAGTACTCGACCTAAAATCATGGCAGCGCTAGTCCAGCCGCCAGAGGAGGATTTTAGGGCGGGGCGACCCTTGTAGTCCCAGGCATCCGGGAGAGTTTCAGCAGCTTCTCGTTGGGTTTCAGGGAGTTCCATTCAAATGCCAAAGGACGGTTTTGGGTTATGAGATTTGTATTTTAGCTGAGGGAAATGGAGTAGGGATGGAGCCTTCCAGTTC
Organism: Fraxinus xanthoxyloides; assembly: GCA_903798325.1. Taxonomy (NCBI): domain Eukaryota; kingdom Viridiplantae; phylum Streptophyta; class Magnoliopsida; order Lamiales; family Oleaceae; genus Fraxinus; species Fraxinus xanthoxyloides. The sequence goes on from CAIGRL010107363.1 coordinate 3,276, forward strand.
CTGGCAGATTTGAAGTGCTTCCAAGGTCTTTTTATAGCTAGCCGTGCCATTGAAATTCCAATATTTTATGACATCATTTATCGAATATTTATTATATTGAATAAAAATGTGGCATAGGGACACCTCTGCATCTTTAACATTTTAGTATAATATCTAAAATTTCCGAGTTCAATGTATCCGTGGTTTATAAGTAAATACTTACTAAGAATTAATTCTTATCATATTATCAAAATGTTTATACACTTTTAATTAAAAAAGCGACATTCAAACCTATCTAAAACAAAAGTTTCCTTAAATCGGAACTGTAAGAAGAAAAATCTTTGAACTAAAGACACATAAGATCCTCGCTTTGTACATTATAATTCGATTTTTTTTTAAAAACAAATTCCTATGCATGACAGGAATATTTGTGTTGTGACTCTTCATGAATTGTATTGGGGAGGACAAAAATTGTTTTTATATTTATAGATACAATGGAATATAATTTCTGCCACGAAACTTTTAGATAGGTGTATATTATTTTGTTTTTTAGCATATAAAAACAAGAATTTTACTTCATTTTCTTTTATAGGATAATCACAATTGTGTGGTGGGAAAGAGTACCAAAGAGATTTTATGGATAATAGAAGATAATCTTATTTCTCTTTGATTATGTATCAAACATTAGAGTTGATAACCCAAAGAGAGTTGGCAAAAGAGTCACAATGAGCTCCAGAAATCGACAACCACATTCTGTCACTAAAATAGTACGTACATATAAATTTGTCTATAAAAATTATAAAAAAGTTGAGCAATTTATGAAATTTGACTTTGAGCAACACATTTTTAAAATTTGTATACATGTAACTCTTTTTATAAAAAAAATGAAACTTACCTTTAAATAAAGAAATTTGTCCTATATTTAATGTGAGATTTTTAGAATGAAATTGTTCAACAAAAAACATGTGCAATGAGACACCAAACAAATATAACAAAAAATTTCAAAATCCTATAATTGGAAATATGGCACTAAATAGAACATGATAAAATTAACCCATATATGAAAGTATTGTATTCTTTGTTTTGCTTGAACATGGCGTCTCGGGATCATAGGCCGGCCTTGAAATTTTACGTGCTATGTTCGATATTGTAAAATGGTGTCCATTTCTTGAAATTAATATATATATTTCAATAATATTATTTCGTTGCAAAATTATAACATTTAAATATTTTTTTTTAAATGTCGTGAATAAGAAAATTACAATTAAAATTCAAAAACACATCCTAAACTTCATCAAAATTCATATGTCAACAAAGAACCATTCAAACCACTAAACTCTTGGTGAAATTCCATATGAATAAATGTTGAAATAAAAAATATCAAATATCACGTGTACACCTTAAAATGCAATAAATCATATAATCTTCTCATATTCTTAGAAGTAAACTTACTATTAAATTTTCGTAATCAACAAGTTCTATCAAATCTTGTTCAATACATATTAAAGCTAAGTCCTTCAATCGTTCTTGTAACATGGTTGATCGTAAATAAGATTTTAATAATTTCGATTTTGAAAACTTCTTTCGACAGTGCAATAGTAACAAGAATTATCAATAATATTCTATAAGTAATAAATGTATTTGGAAAACAATTCAATCTTTTTAAATAAGTCAATATATCAAAATAAAAAATAAAAAATGGCTTTGTTTGATAACAGATTTAGTTAAATTTTTAACTCTTGAAATAAATCTTCACCATCAATGTCAAGACGATCATAACATGCTTTTAAATTAGTATCATCCAATGAGTTTAACTTGTCAGAAGAAAATAGAAATTCATTTTTTTTCATATGAATTGAATTAATCGAACCTTCGTTCAAGTGATCCAATTTGCTTGATTTACTATACAAAGGAAATAATTAATTTTGAAAGAATATTCATGTGATTGTGTGTCATCGATGGTCGTATTTTCATCAAAATGTTTCTTCCTATGAATTATACGTTTTCCTCTTTTTCCTTAGTTCCCTCACATTATTTAAGACATCATACTATTTAAGAAAATTATATTCAATAAATTTATAACTAATCACTCATATTATTCTTAGCTTTAGTATCATCGGTAATTGCATATTATATCAAATCAAACACCTACAATTAATAAAGAAATAATCAATAAATGAAAATAATTAAGCAAAACACATTGAAATTAACTATAAAAGAGCCTAAATCAAGTGAATCATTTCCCTTACTTTAATAAAAATGTCTTGATATGATACACAATTAGGAATAAGAAATACAATAATAATATTAAATGAATATCATCATTTGTCTATTTTCAACTCTTTTTTATAAGCATTGTTTTTTTTTTTTTAACTTAACATAATAATTAAAATTTTAAATACACACACACACAACAAATTTTTTTTGGTACCCCTACCATGTTGAAGTCTTGTGTGATTGCTCAACTCCCTGGTCCATTGTATTGTGCCCATCGTACAAATATTTTATAACATTCTTTAAATAAATAAATAGTAATTTGAGAAACAAAATTTGATCACACTTGCCATAGGAATAAACCCAATTTTAATGTTTGTATATCCTAATTTGTAGAATAAGAATCCTACGACATATGTTCATAATCCAAGACGGCTAAAATGTTGTCTTTAAATTAAGAATTTTGCGATGCATAATGGGAACAAAATTCAATCAATAACTTAATTTCTAGGTTGAATAAATAATTATCTAAAATGTTTTTATTGTTGACTTAATCAATTATAATAATTGAAGAAAAAAAAAAAATCGTTGGTACTTGGTCGGTTATAAAAGTAGGACCCACGTTCTTGACTGAACTCTCCAATTCTCTTTAGAATCTCTGCTAATGCATTAGCCAGTAATTATAATTAAGAATAGAAATAATTGCAGCTTTAATCCTTACCCTATGTAATAGTAAACGAGTCCTCATCCAATTTCTTATTCACATTTATTTCCCCAACGTGCCGTTTCTATTTTACCACGGTCTCTATTTGACGAAATCCATCTAAATATGAATGCGAGTCTTACAAAATTACATTGTGAGGGATGAAATCGTATAAAAATAAATGATTTAAATAATGATACGCAAAAAAAAAGGGGAAGGGGGAGGGGGAAGAAAGGAAAGGTAAAAAAGAAGGCACGAAAAACAAAAGGAAATAGCTACGACCACCATGTCTAATGGATGCCTACAATCAGTAGCACCATCTTTGGCACCCACTTGAAATAACTGCCACCATCTTTCCCTGGTCGACTGCAACCACCACCGTGGCCAACTAACCCGTCATTTTCCTCTAAACCCTCTACTTCGGGTTAGATGCAATGAAGGTCACTCAACTTTGAGTGGAGGTGCATCCAGATTACTCATATTTAATTAGGCGCAATCAAATCAAATCAACCAACTTCAAATTACTTGCATATTTGTTCACTCTTCAATTTGACACAATCAAGCCATTCAACTTCGATTTTCTTACATACCCAGCCTCCTTGTTCATTAATGTTTTAGCTAATGAAATATGCAGACCTTAATGTTAATAAAATTAAATAGTTGAGATGTAAAATGTTCTTTTAGTTCATATAATTTTTTAGGGAAAACATTTTAAGAAGTTTAATATGCATTATTGTGTGGCGTGGACATATACATTAGTTTTAATGGTCAATTCATGAAATGGCTTGATTTGCAAGCAAATAGAAGCTGGATGACTTGATCGTTCCAAATTGAAGATGAGTGATTAGATTTGCAAGCAGTTTGAGTGATCGGATTGCACCAAATTGAATATGGGTGACCTAGATGTACCTCCTCTCAAAATTAGTAACTCGTATTTCATTTGACTCGTCTACTTCAGATTCTTTAGCTTCACCATGCCACCATTGAAGGTAAATTCATCTTTTTTCTTTTAGAAATTAATTAGATTGATTACCTCGACTACGAACCCCGGAGCAAAAAAAATAAAATTGATACCTTGGTCATGTTAATATGAAGAAAAATAGAAAGACAACTCGTTTGTTAACAATTGCATAGGTTGACGACCAGTGCTGAAATTTTCCCTTAAGAATATTCTAATCAATAATACATAGGCTGATCCATAGAGTGAATAGTATATTCAGAGGAGTGGGCATTACGTGCATATTCTAGCTATACATCCAAACTGGCCCGGTTATCCACAACCAAGAATTTAATTTAATTTGAACAATTATTGGGTGATAAGTAGAGTCATGCAGAATTAAAATAAGTATTTTTTGGTATTCCTTGATGAGCTTCAAAAGCCAGTCTTCAAGACATGATGTGACAAATGGACGATGCACAATAGTTTTAAAATCCCTTAGGTAATTTCATCTACTAATATATACGTCACACTTGAATAATGGCTCCAATCATTCATATATTATATATTACATGTATATGACGGTTTGATACGATGGATCATATAACAGAAGATACAATAATTTTGTCACATCTCTTTGCTTATAGTTCAAATTAGATAAACAATGAAAGAACCTGATTCCTTAAAATCAATTTCTTGATTCCATTTTGTTGGAGCCCCTTTTTTGCTGGTTTGAACAACTATTTTTCGGTGGAATCTTCAACCAAAAGGAGCCTTAATTGGTTAGGTAGTTAATAACCAACTTTAATTCCCCTTTGTGCCTATAAATACTTGTATAAGGATGGAAAAAAGGGTGCAACTCGAAAATGAGAAAGTTAGATGAGATAGAGTGGTAAAACTATTATAAGTCTGTAGAATTCTTTTTGATGATTTTTAGTTTGAAAAATCATTTAAAGTTTTGAATGAATAAAGACGGAAGAAGATCATTCTTTTTGTTCTAAATCTGCTGGTATTTTCTTTTGCTGGACTTCTGCTCGTTTTATTTTTTGTTGTTCTTTAATAGGTTCTACTGGTTCGTTTTTTTTTTTGCAGATGTACATCTATTAAGTTCAGACTTAAAGAAGTCTTATAGCCCCAACAGACAATTTTACAAATCTCAATTGAGATATATGAAAGATCAAATTTATTGTTCGAATACGATATATCAAATTATATAAGTGATAGCTCAACAAGTCCTAAATGAGAGTTCTATGAGTGCTCTACAAGTCATAAAAACCCTAAGTGTGTTTCGATGAGCTCCAAGCGAGAGTTCTACAAGTATGAGAGTTTAAAATAGGTCTCATTTTTTTAGGGAGTTCGGAGAGCTCTCAAATAGTAGTCCCCTTCGGATAAAAAAGACCATAAGTCAGGCTCTACTATTGGCGATACGTGCTAAAAGGTGAAATTTTCTCCTTCGATAGTTTGTCACAAGCGTGACATAATGCTATAGAGGAAGAATGCCTCACATAACACATGGCTGTACAGGTGATAGAAGAGGAACTCTAATTTTCAAGTCTTTATGGCATTTAGAGTGATTGATAGAATTGTAATGAGCTTTCTTGGCAATTGTGATTGAATCTTCATTTGATAACTTTAGAAGTCCTTGATTTAATTTTATTAGCTACTTACAAATAGAATTAGTTCTCTTGTTACTTGTCTTGGGATGATAGGACTGATTCTTAAAATTTGGAGTAGAGTACTCGTTGTAATGAAGATACAGTTCTCTAGTACTATTTCTACGCGTCAAGATTTGGTCACATCGTAGATTCAAACTCTATGACACGATTATTTACCCGTTAACATGGGGAGTCAAAACAAGCATTCATTATAATATCGTAAAGGGTCATTTTATTATACGCATTTGAATGATGTTTTAAAATGATATGATCATACATAGACCCACTAATTCCCTCATTGATGCCTCAAGTCCACGCAAATCCTTGTAGTACTTAGTTATGTGGCAAAGTTTTCTATTTTTCTTTCTATAGTATAATTGGTATCAACTTTATCAAGTGAAAACATAAGAATACATTGAGGATTGATAAGGGATCGAATGACATCTAAATTGAGTTGAAGATTTAGTGTAATTGAATTTTTTTTTTTAATATTTTTTTTTTCTTTCTATCAAATTCGATCAGCTCATTGTACCATTATGAAGTAGACACTAGGCATAAGGTAGACGAACCAAAGTTGAAGCTCGTTGATTCCAATAGAAAATTGAATCAAGATTCATTAATTCACGTATAATACGATAATTGACAATAAAGTCTTGTTGACTCAATCATGAATATTATTAATTGATTTTGATTGACAAATAATCGATTCTAAAAAAATACTAATCGAAAAATTGAAGAAAACTATCTCGCAATATATTATTAATATCAAATTGGAACAACTAAAAATGGACGGAACAACTAAAAATGGACGGTGTATAGTATAATTGGTAGTCATGATGATGATGATGATGATGATGGGGAGGAGTGAAGATGGACCATGTTAGATTTGTGATGTAGATGGAGACTGATTAATTAGCATATCCAAAAACTAGATCCAATGGGAAAATGTGTGAATCTCAAGATGGTGGTGGTGCATGGAAGTGATGGATTTGCTGCGGAGGCATTGGCGATGGTTATTGTGGATCGTGGCTGTGCGGGTAAGATGCTTGGAGGATTATGGTTGGGTTAGAGTTTGTTAAATATTTATAAAATATAAAGGGGTATTTAAATGTTGAACAATGTATGTTGTGTATTTTCATTACTTCATCATATTATCATATAGTGATGAACGCTTCATTATTGTAATGTATTTTGTGTAATGGTGAAATACGACTGAGTCGAAAAAATTTCAACCAAATTAAAAAAAAAAAAAAACTTTTTCATTTTCTTTTTGACACTTCATGTGCATATAAACCATTATTCAGCTCCATTATACACAAGTAGTATTTTTCAATAATTTAATAATTCTCAAACAAAATTACCCACGTAGACCTGAGTGATAAGTGCGTTTTGTGCACTTATTCCGATCATATTATTAAGCTTTTATATGGTTAAATTATTAATTTCTATTTAACTTGGCGTTAATCTTCTCTTGTTTTTAATTATGGATTCATTTGAAGTAATTGGAAAGGGAAGAAAGATAAATTGGCAATTAGGTGGAAGGTTTGAAGATCAAATCCCACACTTTGAAAATTAAAGGACTTGAATTAAATTGAGGAGATGGACTGCACAAATAAATAGAAATTGAA
>CAIGRL010107373.1:0-11396 GCA_903798325.1 Fraxinus xanthoxyloides
GACTGACACTCACAATGGGGGTGGAGGCCACTTTTTTTTTTGAATTTTTTAATCACGCAGGGCCCGCCGTATGTGAAAGGTTGTCAAATTCGTTGTCATCCATTTTCGGTACAAATGGAAAAACCCCTCTCAAAATGCCTATTTTAACTCGCATGTGCGCTGTGCTGACTAGACAAAACTAGACATAACCAAAGAAGAAACTATTGTCCATTACCATGTATGATGAAACAAGATATAAACATAAAATATACGAAAAGACATCCTTCAGCATGCCTCTAGACGAAGAAATAAAATTAAGAGGCGAACATGTTAACTTGCACGATTCAAGTTTAACATTGACAAGGAAGGAGACATAAAACGCAACAGAATATATTAAAAGCAACAAATTTCTAGAGTTCAAACAATTTCATTCCCTATACAGTAACCTTGTTCCATCTTTGCCCCTTCCTACTGAAGAAACCACAGCTGCAAACAAATCCTGGAGAGAGGTATTCATGATACGCCTTTCTTGATCTTCATTTTCGGGCTCTGAGATGATGGATCTGTTTCCTAGCTCATGCTGAAATCCATTCTTCAAGAGGCAATCTGCACATGATTTAAACGTGGTTAGAAATATCTCAACTGGTCAATTAAGAGAAACCACACATTTCTCAGGGAAATATCGACTTATGTCCACAAATAAACAGGAAGACTACCGGAGCCACCTGCAACTAGTCTTAAGATAGGTCTTGATCTGACCTAGAACGCATCAGCCTTCGACGCCTTCTTGGGTTTGCAAGAATATCTTCACCAATATCACTCAATATGTTTAGATCGGTTTCATTATGATCTTCTTCTTCGACATTGTCATCGTCGTCGTCCTCATCATCATTATCATCTTGCAACAGCCTTTCACCCCAAAGATAGTGCCTTCTAGAAAAAGGTCCACTTGGGCGTCGATGCCTTGCCAAACCTCTTGACCTGCCACCTCTTCGCTCGGATGCTGGATCCATTGAACCGATCATGTGAAACAAGAAGAAGGTGCTTAACCACCTACCAGCTTCAGCACCACTACTTCTGGTTCCACCTGATAGCACACTTCCATTATCATACACATGGTCGCCAAGAACTCTTTCACTTCCACCTGATAGCCCACTTCCATTATCAAACACAGAGTCACCAATTACATTTCTTTCCCTTTCACCTGATAACCTATCTCCATTATCAATCACATAGTCACCAAGTACAATTGCCCCTGGCATGGATGAGCGAATGGCACTAACAATATCATTGTTCACTCTCTGATCTTCAAGGCGTTGCCAGGCTTGCTGTCTTGATGGGTCAATATCAGCTGGGCAGGCTGTAGGATGAACCCTTCTAGCATGCCGACGTAATTCCCTATAGTTACCAGAGAACGAGCATGATTCACGAGAGCAACTTCGGGTCTTCAGGTTGAGATACATTCTGGCCTCTTCTACAACCTTCCAGCCCAGAACACTCCCGCGGCACAAAGGGCATCTCAAATTTGATTGTGGTTCTGGCTTCTCCATGTTAGTCTCTCCAAGATCAAACCTTTCCCACAACATTCCTTCTTGTTCTGCAAAGTCAGAATCTGCATCATAAGTGCTGCTTCCTCCAGATCCTCCAGGCATTTCCACAGTTGTGCCAGTGTTACTTGCATTAAGATCGTGATTCACATGATCCCAAGTCAAACCACTTAAAGTTCCCAGGTCAAAGTTCCTACTAGAAGCATTAATTAAATCATGCAGACTTCTGGGTGCTAATGTAGTATAGCTGTCTGTGTTTTCTTCTATAAGTTTTTTAAATCGGTCCAAGCAATTTGAATGCCTATAACTAGTGTCGCAAATGTATGACCGACAGCCCTTATCATGAGAACTGCAAATGAGAAGAACAGTATTGTGTGGGTGGTCCATGCAAATGGGGCACGAAACTTCATCCAATTCCTTGTACAGAGCAGACGTATCTGCATCGTTTGATAAGCTTCGCTTTCTACCAGCCATCTATTTGCACTTTGAGAAGTTTCTAATATTGAATTCATCAGCATAACAGCTATATTCCGGTACAGTTCAAAGAAAACCAACCAAATATAATTTTAATCTACAAAATGGCAGTAGAAATCATAATTGCATCACAAGACAAACATAGAATTTAAAACACTTCCTGTACAGGTAGCAAAACAGTTATAAGAAACTACTTCAATAGTCATGAAAGGGACAAAAGAAATCCAGCAATATTTTAAGCCGTTTGTGAGGGTGTGAGTGAGAGAGCGTATTTGTGTGAATGTCTCTTCATATGTGTGTGTGTGTGTGTGTGTGTGTGTGAGTGAGAGAGAGAGAGAGAGAGCGAGCTTAATGGTTTACCTACTTTCAAACCCACGATTCATAGTCGAACAGACGAAGCAGACAATATTAAAAAATAAACGAAAATCTGATTCTAGCAACAACCACAAGGGCATGCTCCGGCCACTGGACTGCACTGAACAATGCCCAAATACATGTCTCTCTTCCTTGATTTCTTCTCATCCATTCTAGTCTTCCATACCAAACATACCATAAACGTACATTATTATTAAAATGACAATAAATATAGTTGACTCGTCTTAGTTAATTTATGAAATAAATAAGCTGAGCAAGAAGGAACAGTCTTTCCAATACCTAGCTTCTTTTCCTCATGACGAAAATATCAAGCTAGCCTACTACCATTCCATCCGAAAGGCCCTTTCCTCCTCTCTTATAAATTAGGACCACAAGCCCAAAAACAATAAGAAGACCAGAATTTGAACACTTAGAGGTGGATTTAAAAATTCTTATTGCCACACGAACCTAATAGCAGTTACAATAAAGGAATGACAGGAGAACGAGCATCTATCAACTATGCTTGTCTAAAAGAAGAGGCCACAAATATCTAAAACTAGAAAGAGCTTAGGAAATCAAACAGGAAAAAATAAAAGAACAAAAAAGAAAGGGAGGGATATAGAAAGATCAGAATGAAGCCAAAAGGAATTTAACTGTCTTCATCGCTCCAATCGAACAGCACATTTAATTCAAGCCACATTTGACTAGATTTCCCTTAAAAAATCTGAAACAAACCATAGAGCTATCATACCAGACTGAACTATTTTAATCTCCCACACATTTTTCCCATTATATCATGCAAGATCAAACCAAGCTTGCCAAATGGAAAAATTGACCTAATATATCACAAGACTGGAAAATTTGAGTGCTTATTAACTCATCTTCTTCTATGCTTCTTCAAACCCTTTCAGCCTTTCCTTCACCATTAAAATAGAAATTTGAAAGGAAGCTTCCTGGAACTCGTAGGAGTTATCTAGATCTTAGAGAGAATAAACCCAGGGCCACTTATGGATCTGTTGGTGCTCTATAAAAAAGTTTCCTCCCCAAAGCAATCCCCTAATAACAGGAAGAAAAAGGAGAACATCCATTCAAACCCCAATCTCAAACCCAATATAATTAAGACAAAACATGTGTAGAACCAGCAAAATTGTTCGCCTCTGTTGGAATTAAAGTGTGTACAACCAGAGGTCTAAATATTCAAAAATAGAAATTAAGAGGATTTAAAAAACACCAACAAACAAAAATTTGAATTCGGTGAATATAATATTGCCGCAATGCAATCCAACATAGAAATACATTTTTACTCACCAGTTAAAGTTATGGGCTTTCTCTCTACTGGCACCTCTGAATTGACACTGGATCAAAGTTACCAATGAAATAAAGTATCTTTATTCTACTCCAAAGCATATGTGAAGGCCAACCATTGCAAGAATTTAATAAATACACTTCAGTAACACAAAACATAAAAAACGACCTCCAGTAAAGATATTGATAATATCTTGAGCCACAGTAACCAGTGAGTCCTACGACCTGCAGTGGTAATGTGGAATATAAATAGTCAATGGCATAACATCAAATTTTATAATCAAACAGCAAGCTCCAGGAATTATACAGTGCTCACAAACAAAACGTGAATTGAAACAAGAACTACACTTCACGGCATAGATTAAATCAATGAAATGAAGACTAGTACAAATCATTACCAAAATAATAATAATAATAAAACCAAGCAAAGCTTGAATTCAATCCACAAGATTTTGGCAAAACCCTCCCATAAATAGAAGTTTGAGCCGATCAAGTTCAGCTAATTCAGAAAAGCAGAATTTAAAAGGTCCATATTCATTATATCATCCAAACATGACATTTGCTCTATGCAAGCCTAGGATAATGTAGAATCATTGAGACACTCGAAACCCATTATAATAAATAAATTTAACCAACTTTTTCAAGATGCTTTACCCAGAAGTTTTGCTAAAAAAATCAAGAAACAAAGGCAAAAAAAATCATAAATATCTCCATGTTCCAATTCATTCACCCTAAAAATCCGTATTTAAGCAAATGTATTTCCCAGAAACGGAAACCACGAAAAAATTATTAACAAAAGAAATCCTGACCAAAAATCTCAAAACCCCCAAATTTTACCATGAACAGATGCCTTTTATGTATCAATAAACACATAATTATAAACATCTTCATCTACCCGCAACAACAATTGATCTAACAATTTCAGCATACGGACAAAAATCACCGCTTACAAAATTGAAGTCGCCGAATTACAATTGGTACAATAAAGAGTTGGTCTAGCAATTATCCTCGCCAAAATTGATGTTAAATTGCGGGGTTTTCGAAGAGATATTAAGCTAAAATTGAGTGGAATTTACGAGAAAGCTCCGGACGAAAGTGGGTTGAAGAAATGGTGAAAAGTTGTATAAACCCTTCCATTTCATACAACATAAATTTAAATAATAAGTACAGATTCGGACCAAAGGAGATTCTGAAGGAAAGAGGAAAGTAATAGAGTACAAGATTAGAAAGGACGAAGCAGCTGCTATTTGCATGCCGCCAACGTGAACAAGAATGTGGGGCCAGTTCAGTTCGGTCCAACCATTTCATTCTCTACTCTTCTCTTCAACCATGTTTGGCTAAAATTATAAGTAAAATAAACAAAGATTGAACATCAAAATAATTTTGGGTCTACGCATATCACATATGGCATCAAATGTTTTGTGAAAACTAAAGATAAATTGTTAGATATCCTTTTCAACGAAATTTAGATAAGACGGAAAAATAGAACACAAAATGACGTGGAATACAGAATCTAGATAATAGTGCAAACTTTCACGATTAAAGATATGTCATAACATAACGGATCGCCTAAACAAATGAATTACATGTTGAGTTGAGACAATTGTATGTGTGTCATATAATTAATGTCGAAACACTAAAGGACGGAATTATTGTGACTTTACATGTTTTTTGTTACACTGCTTATCATCACATACCAAACTTTTAAATCATGCATCAATATACAAGTTCACAAATATCAAACCATCAGAATTAGGAAAAGTAGGATAAAAGGGAGGGTATTAACCTTAACTATATACTCTTCTATCCACAGTGAAAAGTCTTATCTTACCATTTGGAGAGAATCGTATTTACGATTATAATTGGAAAGAATCGTTAGTAATGTTCTTCTGTTATATCAGCAAGTAGACAGTCTTATTCTACACACTAACATTTATACTCGAAATCAGCTTTTTGTCTTGATTTTTGTGCACCATGTGTGTGCTAGGATCATTTTTGTTTGGGGCATGGTAATTATTGCACTATTAAAAAAAAAGAAAAAAAATTCTAGAAAATTTTTGAGATGTTACATTAAATTCATCGTAGAAGGTTATCTTATCCACACGACATTCATGCTTTATATATTAATTATTATTTTTAAAACTAATCTATTATGCATACAATCACACTTGACAATTACGATTGACAACCTTAGTGTCGTCAAAATGCGAACCATCGATTTTGAAAACGATTTTTGAAATGAATGAATATAATATTGCCAAGTGTGATTTGCCAATCAAGATTGTCAAATAAAATTGTACAAGTAATACTGCCAACTTCATGTACATCAATTTACAGACCCCATAAACATTATTCTCCACACACTTGCTTTTCTTTTCGTTTTGTAAAAATACTTTTACAAATTCTAGCAGATAAAATAAGAAAGACAAAAGGATCAACGAGTCAACCGATCTCTAGGCTGAGAAATCTGTTCAAAAATTGGAAGCCTTCTTGATCTAGCAGGAGCCCATTCATTCATTACACGTTCAAGCACTTCAACAAAATCATCTTCAAAAGTTAGATCTTCAGGAAGATTTGGCATTAACGTTGGCAAAGCCATCCCGGATTCCTGCAGCTCTAACAACAATTCCTCAGCACGATTTCTCGACTTCGAATCATCAGAGCCTGGAAGTTTATTCTGCAGTACTTCTTGAAGAACTGAATGTGCCTCTTCGTTTCGACCTTGTTTCATTAGGCAATGGCACAAGTTGCAGGCCTTGTTCGCTTCTGGGTCGATCATTTGTGCTTTACGGAATACAACTTCTGCTGCCATGTAGTTGCCCTTTTGCATGTAAGCCCAGCCCAGATTTCCCTGTTCCAAAACCATGGTTTTTACTCGATCCAAGATCTTCGAATCATCGAACATGCATTACACGCATAAGAATTGAAGAAGAAATGGTGTGCATATAATTACCAGTATTCTGGCAATTTCCTGTCTGACTGAAACTCGAAACTTCTTGCCGTGAGAGCGCGCGGTCTTTGTTGGCTTCCCATTGAAGGCCTCTCCTGTGTATATCAGCCTAAGCTTATGCTTCAGCACCATTATTTGTTCATCAACTTTTCCACATTTCTACAAGTCAAGAATGGACATTGTACGAAGACAGAGAAACTTTAGAGCCCGTTCTGCAGGATTTCTACTTTTGTTTGATGTAGAAGAATTTCTTGATGAAGATACCTTAGGTTAACTTTCTTTAAAAGCTTTTCTAGCCAAATAAAACACTTCTAGAAAATTATTACTGTCAAATCTCAAAAGCAACTTTTGACTTTTTAAAATCCTTATCAAATGAGCCCTTAGTATAGTTGTGATGTAGCATGTATCGTTCTTCAGACAGACAAACAAACAATAAATATCAAGGGTCAGGCTACATGTATCGAATTTTTTTACACAATCCATTACCTACTACTCACAATAGTAGGTGATGACCACATCTTGGGATTTTTTTATTCACGCAGGGCCCCGTGCATGTGAGATGAGGTAAACAATTCGATAGAAGGTATTATGTACAAATAAATTTATTCAAACAGGCACTCGATGGGATACGAGAGAAGTGAGAATTTACGACTTCCGAAGGGAAATTCTAAGACCGAAAAGGTCCCGAAAAGATTTCGAGAACATCTTCTAAATCGTCCACGCCAACAATCCAACCTTCCCTCCATTCCAACTATGGTTAAATGGCTTTCACTTCGAAAAGTTTCAAAGAGAGTAATTGAATAGCAATCACATAGAGACCTGAATTTTTTTTGTATGTTGAGTCAACGAATCTTTGACTCTTGTATTATTCAATTTAAAGTTTACGATGGAGATGGCAGACTCACTAGTTAGGCACAACACGAATCATCAAGTTCATAGATACATACATGAATAATTCTTGACCAAAATGAGGAGAAAACATTAAAGAGTGTTTTTGAGCATGACTTATATCTTTGTTGTATACCTTGTACAAGTCAAGCAGAACATTGTCAAGTGATTCTTGGGCTTGTTTTGGGCAAAGGCCCCTGAAGGATTTGATGGCTTCAATGGCTTCTTCAGTTCTATCCAATTGTTTCATAACCACAGCCATATCTTTGAGGGCACTGTCCACTCTATCTCCTGCATTAATGGCCTTCCAAAACCATATTATTGCTGTTTCTGGGTCTCTCTGTACCAACTGAAAATCCCAAAATACAAAAAGATATATAAAATTAATAAAATACTAATAAAGTTATAGACACAACATGCTTGACACGCTAGATTTGTTGATATATTTATAAAAAGTAGGTTAACTAGCGAAAAACTCCATAAAATAACACCTAACGATTAATAGTTCACGAAAAAGTTACACACTTTGCGATGTAACTTCAACAGTTCAAAAAGTTCAAATGAGTTCGATTGGATCAAAGGATTGGATTCGAGATCGATATTCTCAAGTAAGTTATAATAAAACACGATGTGACACTTAAAACGCTATCGTCTTAAAAGTTTTCGAGCATCTATGTTTTAACAAAGTTGACGTTACAGGTAGGTCGAACTCTAAGAGTCGAGATCGAGATCGAGAGAGATTCGAAAGATGGAAAGCAGACCTGAGCATGCTTAGCCCTCACATAAGGACCGTCACCTGAAGGAACCTTGTGAGTTACGTGAAAGGGCTCTGTTCCTTTCTCCGCTACCATATTCTTTAAACCGCCTTCCATTGTTATATACATTCACCATGGAATGAATCTACAGAAGATGCTACTAATTCAATATATATACCCAATCATACAGAAAAATAATGAATCTGGACGATACAACGTCTATATTCTAACATCTCGGTTTAGACAAAGAAACGCTTCTTACAGGGTGACACGTGACCCCCGTATTAACCTGCAAATTGGCTTCTTCTTTTTTTTTTTTTCTTTTTTTTTCCTTTTTTCCTTTTTTTTAATTACTTAGGGTATGTTTGGGTCACATTATTTTGGAAGAATGTATTCTGAAACAGTAGATTGATGGAGAATATGTGGTTAAAAAAGAAGGAAAAATTATTGATGTGATAAAAAATATAATTTTATCGAAGACTATGTGGTTGAAAATTAGCAGAAGAATGAAAATAAAAAATTTAATGTGTACCAAACATGAGCTTAATTTATCGAACTTATTTACCTTTTTCTATGTCCTCCCACCACCACCACCATAGAGTAGATAGTAGGTGTATAAAGAAATTGATTTACTTGGTTCCCATTTCATAAAGATTAAAATTAGATAAAAAAAATTAGTCAAAATTAATAATTAATTTGAATCACATATTTTATCAAAATATACTTGAATTTTGATTTTAAATTACACCAAACAGTGACTTAGCCTCCCGTTTAGTAGGAATTAAAATTCAAATTTTAATTTAAGTTAAAGTCAACAATTCATTTTAATCACACATTTTATGGGATCCACAATTTATTAACTACATATGTCATCAGCTTTTATCAAAATTTATTAAAATTCTAATTTTAATCACCACCAAACATGGGTTTAAGAAGTTAACATTTCAAGATAAGACTTTAATTCTCTTCTATTCTCAGAGTAACATGTTACGATACATAAATTTTAGACACGCTTTATATTTGAAGTAATTTGTGTATTAATTTCAATGATACTTAGCCCATGTTTGTCATTCATTTTCTCAAACATTGTTTGTTACAGTAAACAATCTCTATCAAATATTCACTCAATAAAATATTCTACAAACAGACAAATAAAATTACTTTACTTTTCAACCACGCATTCTTCAAAAAAATAATATTCAAAACTCTATTTCTTCTCCCAAGATGGGAGACAAACAGTCCCTTATTATCGTGTACCATCGTAGAAGTAGACGGAGTAAGATATGGACTTAATTGGGAAAACAAACTTTCAAGTCTCATTAATAGTTTGGCCTTAAAAATATATCAAGTTCATTTCAATAAATTATATAATTTTGATCATTATTAAGACTCGAACATATGAGTTCAATCAAACTTGAGCCTAAAAAAACCATTATATGGATCGAAATTGTCATCAATGCAGAGGTTTGTCATGAGGCACATGGTGACCATAGGCAAATTTTATCATTGCGTCTATTTAATTCGAATATGATAAATTGAAATATTGAATCACAAGTTTGAAATAAAAGATTTAGGTAATAATTCGAGAAAATTCTCGACATGGAGATTCAGTCACGGAAAAAAAAAAAAGGCAATGTTATGTATAGAGTGTCGACGAGTCGAGTCGAGCCCAGCCACGACCCGAAACTTGAAGCGCTCGAGCAAAAATGGTTCGAGCTTTTTTTTGCCCGGGCCGAACAATAGCTCGGCCAAGAAACGAAAGCTCTTCAGGTTGGGCCTTAACAGGCCAAGCCGGCTCGTTTTTTCGTGATAAATATAATTTTTTAAGAATTAAAATTTGTGCAATTTATATATACGTGAATTTAAAATTCAAGAATTTAAAATCTATTTTTTTAATAAAGTTCCGCTCAACGGGCCGAAATAGCCATTGACACAGGTCTGTGGGCTGGCTCGACTAGGGCTTTTTTTAGGCCGAACCACAAGTCATTCGAGTCGGCAAGCCTTTTTAACATCCCTAATTGTGTATATGCAATGTGAATTGAGTGCGCTAACTATAACAATTATCTGAAACTCAGTAAGCCAAGTGATAAAATAAAACGTGTGTAGATAGCCTTTACTTCAAGATTTGAAGTCCCAAGAAGAAACACATAATTTCTTTCTCCAAACCCAAAGTCCCAAGTTCATGGACATCAATCTACAGACCCTAAAGCCATTGTTCCACATACTTATTTTTTATTTTATTTTTTTGTAAAAATGCTTTTACAAATTCTAACAGATAAAATGAGGAAGACAAAGAATCAACAAGCGAACTGATCTCGAAGCTGCTGAGAAATTTGTTCAAAAATTGGAGGCCTTCTTGATCTACCAGGAGCCCACTCATTCATCACACGTTCAAGCACTTCAGCAAAATCGTCTTCAAAATTTAGATCTTCAGGAGGATTTGGCATTAACGATATTGGCAAAGGAATCCCAGATTCCTGCAGCTCTAACGACAACTCCTCAGCACGATTTCTCGACTTCGAATCATCAGAACGAGGAAGTTTATACTGCAGTACTTCTTGAAGAACTGAATGTGCCTCTTCGTTTCGACCCTGTTTCATTAGGCAATGGCACAAGTTGCAGGCCTTGTTCGCTTCTGGGTCGACCATTTGTGCTTTACGGTACACAACTTCTGATGCCATGTAATTGCCCTTTTGCATGTATGTCCAGCCTAGATTTCCCTGTTCCAAAATCTTGGTTTTTACTCCATCCAACATCTTCCAACTCTCGAGCATGCGTACATACATAAGAATTGAAGAAAGAAATGGTGTGTATATAATTACCAGTATTCTAGCAATTTCCTGCCTGACTGAAACTCGAAACTTCTTGCCGTGAGAGCGCGCGGTCTTAGTTGGCTTCCCATTGAAGGCCTCTCCTGTGTATATCAGNAGGCCTTGTTCGCTTCTGGGTCGACCATTTGTGCTTTACGGTACACAACTTCTGATGCCATGTAATTGCCCTTTTGCATGTATGTCCAGCCTAGATTTCCCTGTTCCAAAATCTTGGTTTTTACTCCATCCAACATCTTCCAACTCTCGAGCATGCGTACATACATAAGAATTGAAGAAAGAAATGGTGTGTATATAATTACCAGTATTCTAGCAA
>CAIGRL010107378.1:0-10793 GCA_903798325.1 Fraxinus xanthoxyloides
CAAACATGATTTTATAATAATAAAAAAAAATCTCAAAAGTGCCCCCAGGTACCCCGAGTCCGCCAATGCCCATTAGATAAGTGGTTCAACGCTAAATTATCACGTGTGTTGTGCCAGTTTTATTAACATAGTGATTTGCGTGCGATGAAAAAATTAGCAAGGGAAACATGCCAAAGAAACACACATATCATTTAAACTAGAAATAAGTAATATGTTAGGATTTAATTTCCCGTATTTCATTATTTCCTTTCTAATTTATTTGTTTGGATAAGCAACAACTATTTTTTTTCTAAGTAGTTTAATGTACAAATAGGAGAAGGATTTTTTTTTTTAGTTACATAAACTATTGGTTTTAAGCAAATTCTAGTAAAAAAAAAGTATTATTGGACTCACGTTATACTTAGGGATGTAAATTGATCGGATATAAATCGGATATGTCCATATTTGATTCGATAATCCAATGGATCATATTCGATTCGCTATGCTATCGGATATTCGATTCGATAGTCCGATCTGAAAATGAAGAAATTAGAAAAATAAATTTTTTATATTAGTCAATTCTAAGCTGTAGAATTAAAAGGTCCAATAGATTTCCATTTGGTTGGGTAATGTGTGTTTGATGGATATTATTGAGAAAATGATGTATTTTAAATGGTAATATAATAAGAAGTATGTAGTTAAAAAGTAAGGAAAACTTATTAGTGTAATGTAAAATATTATTTTATTGAATATGATTGAAAATGAGTTTTGAAAAAATGTATTTTGAAAGAATGTGTACCAAATATGGACTTAGTTTAAAAAATAAATTATATATATATATTTTTTATCTTATTTGAATTAATAAAAAGTTAAAAACTTTCCAAATATTTCAATTAACAATATTATACTATTATTTATTATTTGAAAATTATGTGTAAAGTATAATACAAGTTTCAAAATTTCTTTAAAAAATATATTTAATCAATTATGTGATAATATATAAAATATATTATATTATTAAAATAAATCGGATCGAACTGACTTATTTCCATAATTGATTCATTTAGTTAACAATGATCTTGAACGGGTTAACGAATTAAAGCCCTAAATCCATCTTTAATTAATTTTATCGAATTCGGATCAAAATTCGATAGTCCTAGTTATGCTTCCTCCCTCATACATGTGGAGGGTTAGTTCCTACTTCTATAATGTCGTGTTGGGATGAACTAATCAAAAAAATGTATTTTAGAATAATAATTTTTCGAAGAATGCTTAATTAAAAAATAAAGAAAAACTTTGAATTTACACATGTAATTATTTTATATGAGAATATATAGTTAAAAATAAGCTTTGAAAAAATGAAGTCCAAACATAAACTCGTTACATTAAGGGAAGAGTTCACAAATCAAGCGTTAAGTTTCACAATTGCAAAAATCAGGTTTTAAGTGTAAAAAATGCAAAACTTAGGTTTTTAGTTAATTAGTTAAAAATAATTATTATTTAAAAATAATAAATTCACAATTATACAATTAATTATCACATGTACATAATTATATGTCACAACTTATTTATTGATCACATATTTTCTAAATTAATTGGTCACAAATTATTTCGATGTCACAAATCAAAAATTATATACGTCACAATTTATTTCAATATTGGTCACAGATCAAAAAAATTATATGTCACAGTTTATCTATCAGTCACATATTTTCAAATTTGTTTGCTACAAATTATCAAATTTTAATGTCACAATTTAATGGTTAATCACAATAAACCAAGTAATTGGTCACATACACCAAATACCCTACCCCTATCCCGATCTACCACTAATATTTGGTTACAAATTAACCAAATAATTGGTCACAAACGTTATCCCACCACCGTCCCCACCAACACAACACCACCACCGCCGCCACCAACAACACACAACGATCGCCACCGCCCCACAAACACACCATCACCATAGAAATGCACCAACGTCGCCAACTAATAGAAATGCATGCATCACCACCGCCACCGAAAACGACGCCATGACTATTACACACATCGTTGTCGCACCCCCCTCCCCCACAAATGCCTGCTCCAACACCACACCACCTTCACCTACAACTTCAATCAACCACCAACAACCAACACTCCATAAATCGCCATCACCTCACAGCGTCGTCGTTCCAAACCAGATCCCACCACCACCACTGCAACCACCAGATCCGCCTCGACCACCATCACCTCAACCACCAGATCCACCACCCAACACAGCCAACACTCCACAACCACCACCGTTTTCAACCACCATTAGGTACCATTTCCAACAACAAACCAGTTCCGCCACCACCATCACTGCGAACTAGATTCGCCATCACAACCACCACCATTCTTGCGGGTTGTTGCATCGACTTTAGTAGAGAGACGACGAATTGCTGCAGCGAAGGCGACAATGGCGTGTTGAGAGTAGAGAGAGTATTAATTTTAGGGTTTGGATGGATAGATAGTATGTATATATAAATTAATTTGTAATATAAAATTATTGCCTTATTTTTGAATAATTAAACTTTAAACCTGATTTTTGAAAATCAATCTTTAAACACCTAATTTTTCCTCTTACATTAAACCCAGATCGTCATTCAGACAAATTGATCAAAACAATGGATTATTACCAATCACAACAATTTTAGCCATAGGCAACACATTTTCACCTCTGGCTTATCGGCTAAAAACTTGTTCAAGACCTACAAGAACAATGTCCCAAAAAAAGTACTTGGTCACACTTTGCCCCCCAAGTCCTACACGAGATATAATAGTACTTTTCAATCAAACGGCAAGGCCTTGTGGGGGAGCAGCAGCAGGTGTTTTAGGCTTGGGCTTCTCCACGACAATGGCTTGTGTGGTAAGAACCATTCCAGCAACTGAAGCTGAGTTTTGCAAAGCACATCTAGTGACCTTAGCCGGGTCAATCACTCCAGCTTCTACCAGGTTCTCGTACTTGTCTGTCATAGCGTTGTAACCTACCTCCCATTCACTAGCCTTCACTTTCTCCACAACCACTTCGCCTTCAATCCCAGCATTCTGGGCAATCAGAGATGCAGGTGCCACTAGTGCCTAAAACCACACCACAATCATAAAATTAGAAATTAGATAATACCAATTTTCAGAAGCAAACAAAACTAGAACATCTGCAGGCAAGGTGCTGTGTCCTCCTCACTACGATACCTTGTATTTACATCTATCTGGTGGTATTATATAGAAAAATAAAAACCAGTACCTCTTCTATATTCTCTGTCATTGTTAAGGTGAAAGAAACATTTCCTAATTTGACTATGGACTGGCTCCAGAGGGTGCAATGTTCCACAGATGGTAGCATAGGAAAATTAGGTCACAGAAGAACAAAAACTGAAAACCTTGAACCCAAGTAAAATATTTTTAGACATGATCACAATTCCCAATCTTGTTGACGCACCTTAGCACAAGTCGTGGAAGTAAACAATGCAAAATCTAGATGATAGGTGCAAATTCAACACATTTAACTTTAAAGGCGTGACAAGAAAAGTACAGCATTTTTTTTACCTTTTGAATGATATCAGCACCCAGTCGCTCATCTGCATCTTCAAGCTTGTCCTTAATTGCAGGGACACAAGTTGACAGATGAACTAAAGCAGCACCTCCACCAGGCACGATGCCTTCCTCAATGGCAGCAAATGTAGCATTTTTGGCATCCTCAATACGAAGTTTGCGATCCTCAAGCTCAGTCTCTGTTGCAGCACCAACTTTAATAACTGCAACACCACCAGACAATTTTGCAATTCTTTCAGCAAGTTTCTCAGAGTCATAAACTGAATCTGTCTCTGCCAACTCCTTTTTCAGTTGGGCTATCCTAGCTTGTAGCTCATCCTTTGATGCAGCATCAGCAATGAGGGTTGTGGAATCTTTGGAGATGGTTATCTTTCTTGCAATACCCAACTGGTCGACATCAGTATTTTCAACAAGCAGACCCAAATCACTAGCTTGAAACTCAGCTCCTGAAAAACAGCAAATTTGCACATCAGACTACTCCTGTACATTTCGTAGAGTTAGCAACCAAAAATCATTGATAGAAGACCATGATATAGAATAATCCAAGTAGGAATTCGACAAAATCCTTAAATTCTCATTTGCAATAGGTTGTCTTACCTGGTTTTGGCTGGAACCTGAATTATTATGGACCGGGGAGAAACTTGTCTCATTAGCATTTCATTTACTCATCACCACGTGTGAACTCTCCAATAAAATTAAATTCACTACATTTTTTTTCTTTTCTAGAAATCAGTAAAAATATTCCGAGTGATTTTCTGAATATAAAACCAACTCACGATTTACTTAGCAGGACTGAGGCAAGTTAAAATTGCTGAGACATAATTTTGCACTGTAACCTAACCCCAACCCACCCCAGATGCAGAAAAACAAAAAAGGAAAGAAATCCGCTCTAGTAGCGCATTTCTTTCAGTGACTCGTCTACTAAAAAAAGCTAAACCAAAAAAATCAGGGATTTTCTAGACCATCAAAATTTGGCATGTACTTCAACTTGCTTGCATAGTAAGGTGAAATGCAGGTTGTTGTAGGCTCAGTAGAGCTTGAGCCTACATCACATAAGCGAGCAGCATATTTCAGTTGCATGAATAGAAAATCAGGCTAAGTGCTTTATCTTGTATGCAAGACTTTATCTGAGATCCACCTAAAAACATATCCGTACACTTCCCTTTCTATTGATGTTGTCAGTTCCCAGAACACTAACATTCCCAGACATGAACAAGTCTATCTTGTACTAGTGATCAATGAAATCCTGCCATCTTTCTTTACGGAAAGTCTCAAACCCAATTAATGAAATATGCGAAGAAAGACAAGTTTCCTCATCGGAGAAATTGGTATGGATCCCAATGGATGAGCCATTATCCTTGGGCCACTAATTTGTCCTTTGGAATGAGTTAGACCATTCAAATGAACAAAATTGAAATCAAGAAACAGCACTCAAAGAAGCAACACATTGGATCTTTAGTAGAGATTTATACCCGTCAAAATGGCAATATCTTGAAGAAGAGCCTTTCTCCTTTCTCCAAAACCAGGTGCTTTGATCGCAGAAACATTAAGGATCCCTCGTAACTTGTTGACAACAAGAGTAGCCAAAGCCTCTCCAGTGACATCCTCTGCAATAATGAGTAGAGGAGCTCGCAACTGAGTGGTTTTCTCTAGCAAGGGTATGATATCCTTGATTGCTGAGATCTTTTGGTCCGTTACTAATACTCTTGCATTCTCAAATTCAACAATCAGTTTCTCAGGGTTGGTTACGAACTGGGGGGAGATGTATCCTCTATCAATCTGCATGTGTCACAACACATAAATTCGTCTTCCTTTAACTAAATATGTTTAAAACAAATGGAATTGAAAATTAGAATAGACCTCCATTCCTTCTTCCACGTCAACAGTTGTCTCAAAGGAAGACGATGACTCAATTGATAAAACACCATCCGGTCCAACCTTGTCAACTGCATCAGCAATCATGGTTCCAATGATCTCATCATTTCCAGCAGAGATAGAGGCAATGGCTGCAACAGATCAAATCATTAGTACAATGGATTTATTTAGTGATGATCATCGCCAAACAAAATATGGTGATTGGCATATGACAAGAACAATACCTTTAATATCATCTCGCCCCTTAATGGGCCTAGCTTTCTTTTCAAGCTCTTCAACTAAGCCCTGCACAGTTTTGTCAATACCCTTCTTCAAGGAAACTGGATTGGCACCAGAAGTAACACTCAATAGACCAAGTTTTATAATTTCACGAGCAAGAACCGATGCAGTTGTTGTCCCATCACCAGCAGAATCATTTGTCTTGCTTGCAACCTTCCATGTGATACATTGGGTCAAGTCAGAAAATACAGGAAACTTGAGGGAACATAAAAGCCCCAAGGGACATCATAAATCATGCATTATTATATAGCAAAGCAATGAAACTACAGCTAAGTATCCAGGAATAGAACAGAGAAATAAAAATAAAGGACCAACCTCTCTGATCAAAGCAGCACCAGCATTCTCCATAGCATCGGGCAACTCTATAGCCCGAGCAATGGTAACTCCATCATTAACCACCTTTGGAGCCCCAAACTCATCCAAGACTACATTCCTCCCTGTGTGAGATCAGATAAAGCTAATATAAGCATCTCAAAACTTGTATGCAATAAAATTCCATATTTGTTCAATCTCCTGTCTTAAGATATTCTAGTTTCTTATCATAATGACATCAATTTAATGTAATGCGTACACTTTTGACATGCAGAAAATTTAGGCACTGGCCTTGTACTCTGTCATGTTTACTATATTCCTAACAAGCCAATGCAATGGTTAATATTAGCTAAAGATTGATGAATATATATAGTGATTTGAAAATGTTGCATCAATAAAAAAAAAAGTGTTTCTTTATTTTCAGCAGTCGCTCAAACTACTTCTTGTTCCTGTGCTACGCTAAAAAGAGAAGACAGTTATCAAAGTTTACCCTCTCTACATAATGCCTCACATTACTGAAAACTAATCATAACTCATCCAGGTAAGCATAGATTTTTAAAAGATTTTATTACTTTTGGTTATAAAGTCAGCGAAGTGATAAATTAATAATAAGCATCAACCTTGTACTAAAAGATTGTGATATATCATTAATGTCATCATTTTTTTTTTATTTTTTTTTATTTTTTTTTATTTTTTGCCTTCTCTCAAGATACTAAACGTAGAAGCAAAAACAAAATCCATTTTCACAAAGATTCAAAAACTCGAGCTATAATTGCAAAAATAACCAGTAGAAGTATGATTCCACAAATTACCCCGAGGACCGAGAGTGAGACCGACAGCATCGGCGAGTTTATCAATACCGGCCTGAAGAGCAGCCCGAGATTTCTGGTCAAAAGCAATTTCCTTAGCTGCACCCTTCACCACAAACCGGTTCTTCGATTGCCTGCAATTAAACTTCTGCCCCTGCTGCAAATGGTTCACCCTCCTATTCTTCAATCCTCCCTAAGACAACAAATCCACAAAAAATTATAAATAAGAAAACCCATATCAAGAAATGTCTAGAAAAGCATCATAAAACATCTTGTAATTTAAAAAGCCCATCTCAAGAATTTGCTAAAAAAAAAAAGTGAAAATGAGTAAGGAATACTTGTTTTGAGGGGGAGGAGAGAATTGAGGCCGTGGAAATTGCATTTGCAGATGCCATTTTTATCTGAAGATTAATTCTGGGAAATTTTGGGGAGCTCGCAGAGGATTTTGTGTGTGGATAAGGAGTTGAGAAATGTATACAGATTTAAGGGGTTTTGGCATGAGAGTGAAGAGTAGACTAGGGCTTTTAGAGAGTGATGCTGGAGGGGCTTCCAGAACATTCCTCAGTAGAGCACGTTTGGCCCAAGTTTAAAATATGTACTCATAAGTGAATAAGTAATTCTTTTTGTTCCTCTAAATTAAATATAAGTTAGTTATTGTGTCTATTTGATCCCCATTTTAATGAGATTTGTCCAAATTCTTTTTGCTGTAAACGTGGGATCCCTTGTCATTTGTCGGTTTGTGTCAATTTTAAAGAAAAGAATGTTAGATTCTACAAGAACGATGATAGCAATAATTTTCAACTTTACATATTATCCTTCAATTCAATATATTGTCATTTATCCCAATTTCATGATATTTAGATGGTCATTTTGGCAAATGGAGGATGAGGAATTGGGGTATTTTGGACCATATCCTTTTCAACTACTTTTTCACTATTCTAAATGCTCTTACATGTGAAGAAATTTTGGTTTGATTGATGTGTTGCTTCTATATCATGGAAGATATTTCACGATATACAGTGAACATGGGAAGAAAGTTCGCACTCATAAATTCTTTATTAAGCAACAAACGCATGTTAAGAAGCGAATCCAATAAATTCGTTCCTTCTACAACACTTGAATTTCTAGACAAGGTATAGGTCTTGAAATTATTGAACTTATTGATCATGTGCACAGTGCACTACTGAGCTCTCAAGAGGGCAACTCTTGCAATAAGTTTAGTATGTTGTACTAACAATATTAGATAAGTAAAACGATGCTAAAACTCACAAGTTTAAACTGTTTAATCCTCTCTAATACTACCTACCAAAATATCATTTGATACGTAAACGGTGGGAGCTTGCAGGAATTGTCAGCCTCATAGAGAGTGATTGAACCTCTATCGAACACATTTTATAGCAGTATGATTTTTCTTTCTACGTATTTGGCATTAGCTACTCAAAAAATTCTTCTACCTCGGCAGCTTTAGGTTCTACAAGCCCACACGAACAAGGTGGAAACCTAAGCCCGACTGTTATAAGTCGATAATACAAGACAAAATCTCAGCTGATATTTTCAAGTCAAAATTCTCTTCCATAGTAATGTATCATCTATCTTTCAAAACATAACAAAGATATTATTGGTGGCTGCAAAATCTCTATCCCGGTGCAAACATGTCCACATGCACATGCAAGCGGAGGCTAGAGCACATTCTTTCGAGAAGGAAGGGAGGTTTCAGCACACGCACCAGTCTCTACTTTCCTATCAGAAAACATGTTCCTGAAATGCAGAGACCAAACAGTGAGGGTGAATAAAATGCAGCCAACACTCAATAATGCCGTGAACATGAAATCATGTACAAAATCACGCATTGCTTACACTTTTCAGGAACAGAAACTTAGCTGATTTCTATTTCTATTTCCGGCATTGCTATTGGGAAGGAAGCTGACCAGCAGATCAGTAGGCTAATATGATAAGTTTTATTCTTCTATTGATGAAGTTCCAGTATAAGGTCATCGTCTAGTTTTTAGTGGAGTGGTAGAAGAATTTCAACGCACCCCTCAAATCATTTTATTTTCTTTTCCTATTTGACTGAACTTTAGTGCATATTTTGTACCTAGAATTAGATCGTACTCAACACTATACACTACAACAAACAAGAGTTTAGCTTCTTTTTTTCATTTAACACTATCTAGCAATGCTTAATCCAACATTATCAAACATGCCGTGAGGAGACAAGCACGTTTTCATAATTGGAACGACTAGCAAGAGCATGTTTGACTAAGCTTAAAAAGAAAAAGTAAATGTTTTTATAGCAAACACGTTTGAATAACTTTTTCTTACTCTCAGGGAAAAAAAATACCTACTATGACTAACTTGTACCACAATGTCAAATTAACTTATTTTCAACTGTCACCGACAAAAAAAAAAAAAAAATGTTGTTTAAAACTTATTTCCTTGCAAGTAAACTTTTTAATCTTAGCAAACATGCACTAAATTATGGGTATAAAGCTGGAACACATGAGTCTTAGCTCAGAGGGAGGACATACCGTTACGTAGTTTATCAGTTACGTATGCTTCATCTCCAAACTATATCCCCCATAAACTTGAGTGCTGGAACACCCCTTATCTCTACATCAAACAGAGGTGAATGGACTACTGTCAATGTGGCTAATTCTGAATCTTTCTTGATCATTTCTAGAGCGCGCATCTGATCCTGCAACATATGGATCAAATAGAAGCTTTAGGACATCGGAGTAGAGAGCAAAATCATTTTATTTTATTTTTTTCTGTTTATGCTCAAATTTGAATATCAGATTTTTCAGAAGCATAATATAAAATCTTGCCTTCGGAGACATGGAACTGAATGAATAAATAAAGACTAATAACCAAAAGTTTAATTACGTTGGATGACAAGACTCTTCAATATTAAATATACGTGCATGTTCAGAGCATTATCATGTCCAGCAACAAGGACTTGCATTATAAATTAGAGTCTCACAAACTGTTTATGGCAGGCACACTAATGAGTCAAAGGGTACCTTTGGTTCCACTTAAATTTCTGAAGAAAGCACGATTTACTGATTTTGTCTTACCATAAACTAAGCATCCAGTGGTGACTACGTTATGTGGTCAATGTGATAATCCCATCTACTTCATTGTTATTGACCAGTTATTATCGAAATATCCCTTCCTAGTTGATTTCTATATACGTACAAAAGAGAAATCCCGTGACTGAAAAACAGGTGAACATTTCCGGGGTGTTTGATCCACATTCCTACAAAAATTCATTCTTTCAAAACTCATTTTCAACCACACAATCTTCAATAAAATTTACATGCAAATTCAAAACTTTTCCTTATTTTTTAACCACATTTTCTCCATCACATCACTATTTAAAATGCATTCTTCCCTCAATAATGTGCATCAAACAGGAGCTTCAGCTAAGCCACGGATTTTTCCATCTTAACGATGAAGAGAAAAATTAGATGCTGCAAAGCATTGAAGAATGTTAACCTCTTCATTTCTGTTACTCTATTAACTTCTCAGAATGTTAACCTCTTCATTTCTGTTACTCTAATTAACTTCTCCTAAGATAAAAACATAGCTACATTTTCCACCATCCAGAACCACGTATGACATAGCATTTTAAGATAATTAAATAATGGCCTATTTTACTTTTTGATTTTATATAAAAAAAATTCCCAGGAGGTTTGAAGATACCCAATTAATTTAGTCCATTCCTTGTGCCAATAAATCTACAAACTCGCCATCAAGATATTAAATAGCAAATATTGACTTGGAGGTTCTGTTTAGAAATATATTTCGAACTAGTGCATTGGGAACAGCAAGTCTCTAGACAATTTAGGCCCTGTTCTCTTTGTTGTTTTCAAGCCGTTTTTTGTTTTCGATTTTCCAAAACAGTGAAAACGCGTTCTCTTTCCTATTTTCGAAAACGCGTTTTTGAAAACAAATTAAAATTTACAA
>CAIGRL010107412.1:0-13038 GCA_903798325.1 Fraxinus xanthoxyloides
TCTTCATTTATACATTTAGTTGTAACTCTAATAGTCATAATCAAGTATGCATTTTACTATTTATGTGCGTGTATAATAATTAACATTTATGTTCAATTATTTCAATAATATCTTATTTTTATTTTTTCAATATGTATTTCTTTTACAAACAGTAATAAATACTATAATTAATTCTTAATCAATTAACATTAACATTCATTTAATTAATATTAATTAGAATTTCACATTCACATTCATTTTTATGTCCCTGTTGTTAATCGAAATTCACATTCATTTAATTAATATTAATTAGAATTTCAAATTCAATGATGCAATTCATAATTCAGGTCTATGTATACTCATTAGCATCGGATTTCACTGAATTAGAAATTAAATTATATTAATTTAATATAAATGATTTAACATTTTTTGTCACTTATATATTCTTTGATATTAATTATAAATTAATTAACATTTATGTTAATTCATGTATCGTATTTACATTCAGCTCACTTATGCATTTAGTTATAATTCTAATAATCATAATAATGCATTTTACTATTTATGTGCGGGTATAATAATTAAAAAATTTATTTTCAATGACTTGCACCCCCTTATATTTATATCAAAAGAGTAAATAAATGATCAAATATAACTGGCACGACACTTATAAAGCATTTCAAAAACGTTCACTCTGCCTAGCATTACATAAAAGATCAATTATGATATGACCATTTACTAAGCACATGAATTTCTTATCAATTATGATATTACTGTTAACTAAGCACGTGAATTTCTTACTACCTACTGCATCAGCACGCGAATTTTTCAAAATGAGTTGTAAACTTATACCATTTTCCCTTGTAATTTTAGCAAAGTAATTATCTCCCTGCTGGGACATACAAAGTTGTCGTCCAGCCAAAAGACGAAGATTTGGGTAATCGAACATTAACATAGCTTGAAATTTTATCAATTATTTGGGACATGATGCACAAATTTCAATCGCCAGATTACACATTTTTCAACGTCGTCACAGCTGCTAATTACACACTAGTCTGGAAGATTTATCCTGTCCAATTCACCATATCAAAAATTTGCAACAACAAATAATAATTTTAAAAGGATTCCATTCCAATCTCAAGTGTAAAGGGATTTGCTAATAATTAATAGGCAATCAAGGGGTTAAACAAACAAAGTCCTAGTCAATTTACTGTGTTTCAAATGTCTAACAAAATACCACGAATTAATCAAATTTACCAAACGTAAGGGTTCTGAGGGAGGAGTGGTTTTCACCAATTCAGCCCTTATAATGGCTTTATGAATAATGTATGCCTGGTTTTTCCATGACTATCTTTATTTTCACTCAGACTTGTGCTTAGAATATATCCTTGCGTTCGACTTTCGAATGCCACTTGTACACCGGCCCACAAACTTGAGAAACTCATCGATTAAAATGACTGGCAACGCCACCATTAGTACCAATGCCCACTCGTTCAGGCTTAGGGGTACTATGCAGAATACTTGAGCAAGGAAAGGCACATATAGGATCAAGAAGTGCAAGCCAAATGAGACTGACATAGCCAAAAGGAGCCATGGGTTCACCCAAGGAGGCATCGATAAGAGGCTTCCATCCTCAGAGAGGGCATTTAGGGAATTAAACATCTCGATCGAGACGAGTACAGAGAGCGAGAGAGTCATGGCCTTGATTTTACCAGTTTGGAAGTAGTCGCATGGATTTGCATCGAATGTGAACACTTGTGCTCCAGCTGTGAAAGGCGAAACTGAGAAGTTCGTCCAGGTGTGACATTGACCCCAGTTGGCAAGCTGGGAGTAAGTGACAAGGCTGTGACCATCTCCACTTAGGTCAATGCCAAAGAAAGAGGAATGAGTGTACCAGATAACGAATATTCCCACAGTTGCTATACCAACATAAGATCCAATCACCTGCATAAACGTTTAAAGCATCGCAGCCTAAATACATATCCAAAGCATATTTAGACAAGCTTAAAAGTAACTTTAAACTTAGAAAAGTAAATTTATGTTTCTAAATATATTTCGTTGTGGTCTTTTTGACAGCAATAAAATGTTACTTAAAAATTCGGTTTGTGTGGTTTGGTCAACGATGAGTTTACTAAACTACTGGTGGAGGTTCTTACTTTTTATAATGGAATTTATGGGCGTTTCTTGGTTCGGAAGTAATTTATTCCAAACTTTGACCAACTAAAATAATTATTTGTTTTGAATTTTACTTTTTTACTTACAAGTAAACTTACAATGAATTTCTTTAAGCTCATACAAACATGCATAGGAGTTACGATTCGAAGGAGAGGTGAAAAGAATCCAACATACCAGATATCGGAAGAGAATCCATGCACTGATCAATGAGTCATCGCTTCTTCGTGGTGGTTTCTTCATTATATCCTTGTCTGGTGGATTGAATCCCAGAGCCGTAGCTGGCGGTCCATCAGTAACCAGGTTAACCCACAGAAGCTGAACCGGGATCAGACCCTCTGGGATACCTAAAGCAGCCGTAAGGAATATTGAGGCAACCTCACCGATGTTTGAGGAAATCATGTATCTGCAAAAAGGAGAACTTTTAGTGTAACTTTTTGCATAATCCCAAACACATCCATTCGTAACATTCTGAAACTCGGAAAACATTCTTCCTCGATTGGAAAAATTACTGGCGGTTTACTGCAATTTAATGCTAATAAGGCATCTTCCAGCTGCAGGTTTGAACTATCAGAAAACACAGTGGAACAATACAAGCATGTAGCCCAGCATCTGTTCACATTCTCTTGTACAAACCAGTACTACTTCAGCCCTTAAATCTGTGGATTTTAAGGAAGAAAATGTCTAGACAAGTGTGTACTGATCATAACAAGGCCTGGACAAGCGAGAATACGAGTATGAAGGCTATTAGTAGCTTTTCAGCTTTCTTTAAGCTATTTTATTCTGTATGCATTCGCATATGTTTCCAGTCAATTGTGCAATCAAGTTGAGATTTTTGATTGTCCACTTGCATGCCTCCGTGCATGAAGGTGCCATAGTTACTAAGGCTATACCAAACCTGTGGTCAGGTCAAGGCCATTATGCCATAATAAAACATAGTAATTCATACGTAAGACAGCTATGATGGCTCAGGTCTAAAAAACATACACAAGCCCAGCATATGACAAGTCGTTGACAATGATTAAACTCCCATGTATCTTGGGGTTGGTTAGTCAAACTTGTTCTCCAGTTAAGGTACAAATTATGTTTTAGCTCTTGGTATACAACTAACACCAATAGGTCAGTTACATAAGTTTGGTTTCACCATCAATTTGTAAGCTCTTATTCCCTTCAATCATTTAAATCCTAGACCATCTGATTGTTATTTTCAGTGGTGAAGGAGCTGATCACCACTAATGTAAAATTCGTTGCCACCAACATGGAAACTATTTATTAATAGTTAGCACAGACATAACCCACCTCAATAAAAACTGTGGCTTCTTTTCTAAATTTAAACCACCAAAAACATATTTCCCCAGCACTCTGCCTGTTTAAATCACTTATCAGCTTCATTTTTTTCTGAACTTAGATCTAACTATTTGTCTATAACCTTGATAATCCTACATTCAGAGTACTTAAACATCTAGTGAGAAACAGCAAATATGCGAACCCGCACATAATATGATAGAAACAAGTCTTATAATTTGGTAAAGATACAAATTAAAGGCAAAGTATATGATAACCTGATGAATGCCTTCATGTTATTGTAAATAGATCTGCCTTCACCAACAGCGGAAACTATCGTACTGAAATTATCATCTGCTAGAACCATGTCAGAAGCCTCCTTCGCAACCTGGAAGGAAAAATTGTGATCAAGATAAATTATCTGTCAGGTCATCTTATCAGTACACATGCAGTTCACATGAAACAAGTACACAAGCAATTTAGTCAGTGAATGAACAAATTGATGTGGTTCAATTGAAAATAAAAGTGCACATGCAATGCCAATTCATCATAGCCCACTTAATTCACATTAAGATGAATGCTCCAGGTTAGCACTGGACTCCCAACTCTTAATGCATAATTTGGTTATTTCAGGATTATCATTCACACACTTACCTCAGTCCCAGCAATTCCCATTGCGATCCCAATATCAGCCAATTTCAAGGCGGGTGCATCGTTCACACCATCCCCAGTCATTGCTACCACTTCACCTGATTCCTTAAGCAACCTCACTATCTCTTGTTTATGCTTTGGTTCAGCCCGAGAGAAGAGAAGCCCTCCACCTAGTTTTAGATGTGTTGCTTTCTTGCTGCCAGGAAGCTCCATAAATTCCTTTCCTGTCAAGCTTCTTGATCTGATGTCCTCACCGCCCCCAAAGATACCTATTTCACGACAAATAGCTTCAGCCGTATTTTTGTTATCTCCGGTAATTACCATAACACGAATGCCAGCTGTTCGGCAATCCTCGATTGCTTGAGGGACCTCTTTGCGAGGAGGATCCTTTTAAAATTAAACATAAAAAAAAAAAGCAATGTAGTTATTATCTTGTTGCTGACAAGAAATGGAATATAATAATAGTAGGGAGTCGAAAGAAAAGATGTACTGAAGAACCAAGCTTACACACTTACTCTCAAACCAGCCATGCCAACAAAAATTAGATCGCTCTCAATTGAAGAATAACTTGCAGGATTGAGTAAGAGCTCATGAGCAGGATGGTCTTCGTCGCCATTGTATGTATCAAATTGCTTCGGATCCTCCTTGTATGCAAAACCCAAAACTCGTAATGCACTAGATGACATTTCATGGAGGCAATCCAAAATAGTTTTCCTTGAATTCTGATCTAATTCTACAGTAGAGCCGTCAAGCAATTGCAAGGAAGAGCTTCGCTCCAATAAATTCTCTACTGCACCCTGCCATAATAATGTATTATATAATTTTTAGAAATCTTTTAGAAGTTAAAAACATAACAA
This sequence comes from Fraxinus xanthoxyloides, assembly GCA_903798325.1. Lineage (NCBI taxonomy): Eukaryota > Viridiplantae > Streptophyta > Magnoliopsida > Lamiales > Oleaceae > Fraxinus > Fraxinus xanthoxyloides. Next base: position 4,944 of record CAIGRL010107412.1, read on the forward strand.
AAAAATAGTTCGAAGATGCTGCGCAGCAAATTTATAATACGCAAACAAGTAATAAAGAAAACATTGACCAGTGTAGTGAAGAAGTATGATTGAAGCATCTCAAAAAATCACTTAGTGAAAGCCATACGACACATATTCAGTAATCTTTTACTTTGCAGAACCAATTACAGAAACAGCCAGGTGGCTGTGTTATAGAAGAATAAAGGAAACACAGATTGCACCTTCACAAGCAGGGACCTTTTCCCTGAGCTGGAACACGCAATGACTCCCATGGATTTTCTATCTCGATCAAACTCAAGGGTGGCAATCCGCTGTTCAATTCTATTCCACGTATTGCAGCAATCTTGGATACATCAAAATAAACAAGTGCACATCATCGTATTAATTGGCATGATTTGTATTTAAAAAAAAAATCAATAAGGTACAGCAACTTACTCAATACACCATCATAAACTGAGGAGGCACTTGAATGTAATCCACTTGGAAGGCCCATTTTCTCAACCAGAACCTGAGCATGAAATAATCATGTCAAGAATATGTTTTTCATTCAAATATTAGTTATTAACTCCTAGAAGCAAAAATCATTCAAGGAATATTTGTAGAGGTATCAAGCTTCCATCATCTGTAAGCAAACTATCCAAGAGGTACAAAAACATGTAAAGACAAAGGAGATGACCATGAAAAAGGACTGAATATCGCCAGACCCAGCAATGGAAGCCTTGTCATCCTTAATCCTTAGGGCCTGGAGTCTAATTTCATTCGTCATACATAAGCGATTTTCCAATTAGACAAATGCATGAAGCCTTATTGTCATGTTTATTTCCTTACATGAACATAAAAAAGAACAGAAATCCGCATAGTGAATTTTTACTTGAAAAATGCTGACTAGATCATGTGCAGAATGCAGAATAAAAGCGTTTATAATCGCTGTACCTTTAATGCAGCCTCAGTGGGCATTCCATTGGCTACATGGTGATGTTCAGATTTTTCCACATCAGCATCGTTGCACACAGCAGCAATCTTTGAGATCATTTGAAGGTTAAGATCTAATTCACCCACTGGCCAGTTTTGTATATATCCATCAAAAGGATCATACGTGGTCCCTTGCACATTGAATGATCGAAGTGTATTTGCCTTGGAACCCATAGCAACTAGCTTAGCCACTGCCATTTGGTTGGTAGTCAAAGTCCCGGTCTTATCTGAACAAATCACAGTCGTGCAACCAAGGGTTTCAACACTAGGCAACTTTCTAACAAGTGCATTCTTAGCAGCCATCTTCCGGGTTCCAAGGGCCAGACATGTTGTAATAACTGCAGGTAGACCTTCAGGAATAGCAGCAACTGCCAATGCTACGGCAATCTCAAAGTAATAAGTGCACTTCTCAAATGAAAACTTAAAATTCCTTGGCCAGCCATCAACGAACTCCCAAGAAAGGAAATATTTCACATTAATCAGCCAAACCAGAGCACAAATTACTCCAATTATAGCAGTTAAAGCCTCTCCAAACTCGTTTAGTTTCTTCTTCAATGGCGTGTCTTCCTCACTTTGCGAAGCCTCATGAATTTGTGCATGCACCTTCCCAATTTCAGTCTCCATCCCTATCTGCGTAACCAGACAAATACAGATTCCATTCACTACTGTTGTCCCAGCAAACACCATACACTTCTTTCCCTGAATATCAGCATCCTCTGAGACAGCCTTAGTGGTCTTACTAACTGCCTCGCTCTCTCCAGTCAAGGAACCCTGTTCAACGCGAAGAGTCGAGCTGATCAAATTCAAAACCCTCATATCAGCTGGAACCTTATCTCCAACCCTTAACTCCACAATGTCCCCTGGAACAAGCTCCTTGGCTGGCAAATTTGAAACCTTTTTCCCCTCGCGAACAACAGTTGCATGCTCCGATTGGATTTCCTTCAATGCCTCTAACGCTTTCTCCGCATTGTTCTCTTGCCAAACCCCAACAATGGCATTCACAATTAATATCAAGAATATCACTAAAGGCTCCACGAATGCTGTTATCTCCATCTCCCCACCTTCCTCTCCATCATACCATGCCAACACAAAGGATATCACAGCAGCCCCAAGTAAAATTCTGACTAATGTATCATTGAACTGATCCAGAACTAATCTAAAAATCGAAGTCCCCTCGTGTTTCTCCAACTCATTAAGCCCATAGATCAGCCTCCTTTTATCAACATCAGCGTTGGACAATCCTTTGTCTCGACTTACTTGATACTTTTCTTCACACTCCTGCACATCTTTCGCCCATGGAGCATAATTTTCTCCTTTCGACTCCGATTTAGCACCCAAATTCTCACTCTCACCATAATTTTGGCCTCCTTTTCCCATCAGTTAAATCAAAGAATAATTAACTAACAGTTATCCAGTCACGGAACTCACTTAAAAGTCCCACAAAAAAATTCCTGAAATTCAAAAAAATTAACATATTATTATCGCCATCATTTAAAAAAAAAAAAAAACGCATTAGCCAAGATTTACTCATCAACCAAAAGATCTAAAACTACCAGTGAAGCAGGCATTAAAAATACACAAAAAAAAAAAAAACAAAAAAAATCCCACACAACATTCCCATCATTCAAATAACCATATAGATTCACACACGCATATATCCATATAGATTCAAGGAATATGACTTACCACAATTTTGGAGCGGCGGTTAGAGAAACTTTCCTAACTGTTAAAGTAATTTTAGAGAGAAGGAACAGCAACGTGATCGCTGCAATCGCTTCTTTTGCTTCTCCGTACTTTTTGACCTAATCTCTTTTCTTATATTTAATAACATTGGGAAATGAGTTCAAATGGCCGCCTTGTAAACATTTTGTCCAAGAACAGGCCTTTGACTGAAATTAACAAAATAAAAGGAATTTTAATTATTTAAAATTGTCAAAAGCCTCCTTTACCCTTATCTTGTAAAATGAATTTGAAGAAAGAATTGAAATTATTTCTCTTTCAATCACAAAAAAAAAAACCTTAATAAACCTCTTATCCTTCAAAATCTTCTCCTTCAAATTTAAAGGGGATATAGGGTGAGGTGGCTAAAATGAATGATAAGCATATTTGGCCGATTATCATGCGTTGATTTTTGGTAACGTAATGACCCCCTTTATCTTTATGAATTGGTAACCTTCTAGTTTATCTTTTGTGGCACTCTAAAATTTAATTTTCTATGTCTATTTGCTAACGAGACAAACCAGTCTGGTCTGCTAACATTTCCAGTAATGCAATCTTGTTGATATGTGTTTTTAATAATTCATTTGATGCTCTGTTATGTTCCTGAATTCAAACTCAATTTGAAAATTGAGACATTATTGGGTTCGATGGCATAGTTATTGGGAGTAGGGAGGTTATATATGTTTGTGTCAAGCATCAATGTATATTTCTTACACTTTAATATTTTTCCTTACTAATCAATTATGGTTCTTAGGTGAGCCAAGTCAGAACGTAGGAGGGAAGTGAGCTAATGTTGATAAGGACCCAAAGTTAGAAGAGGAGGTCAAATGAAAGAATGTAGGAGGGAAGTGAGCTAATGTTGGATCTGGAATGTTACTGGCAACCATTGGTTCATAGTTCAAATCGACTTGGAGGAACGAACAATTTTTATGTTTGATAGTTTGAAGGGTCACATTTGTAGGGCATCATTGAAAGTTTATATCCTTTCTTTACGAGATGTTATTCCATTGCAGATAAAATTTTATGTCACAAGTGAAGACAAATATAGCACGAAGAAGTTCGAATTTGTGAATGTGAAATATATTCCCCAACAAATAAATATTTAAGATTGACTAATTTCATAATTGGTAGTACTATATTATTTTAATTGTTAATAATTAATATAATAACTGCATAACTATTTTGTAGATCTGGCTGTAGGATATTCACACTGAAATATATAGAATTTTTGCAAGTGAATATGGATATAAATGTAATTCGATTCGATTATGTATCTATATGGAGGAAGAAATTGGCTGTAGAGTTGTTGGCATGGGAATTCCAAGTCTTAGATTGTGTTTTGATAACATTGTGTAGTTACATTGTTCTTTTTGCTGGAGTAGTTTCTATTTTCATGATGTTGCCTAACTACTAGTTAGTGAATTTGCAACTGTAATGATTATGGATATTAAATATAATTGAAAATTACATATTTTTCTGGTCATTTATAACTTTCAATTTTACATATTATACATGTCCAGGTTGTCGACATTGTATATATTCACATAACAAAATACACTTTGTTCATGTAACACATAATTAAAACGAATGTTGTTCTAGTACTAAAATGCACTCATTCTAATAAAGATATTGAAATCGCTCATAAGGCACAAAACGATTTAGATATCGTTTCATTATCAAATATACACTGCTTCACTGATTTTCATAATGACATAGAAGTCGTAATCACAAGCTCGTTTGTATCACCTTTTATTAACCGCAACTTCTGAAAGAACCAAGTCCATGACTCATGATTCTCTGAATCAACAACTCCCCATGCGAGATGAAATATTTGAAAATTTGCATCTTGAAAAGTTGCTACAAGTGGAGTACCTTTCATTCTCAATGTCAAGAATATACCATTTCCAAGAATTACCCTTCACATTGAGTTGAGAAATTCACGTATACTTGGTCCCAAGGCTATAAAAAAAAATACTTGAAGTGCTGATTATCAGTAGTATGAATGAATGTCGTGTACTAGGATTTTGCATCTCCAAAACATGACAATATGCTGCCAGTTTTGCATAAATTTCACAGGGTTTTCCGCGGATCAGTCTACAAGCAAAATGTTTAGCCATATACGCTTTAGTATAGCTTACGATTATGTCGAACTCTCGACGACTGTCATTAATTATGTGAAATCCTTGGTCTGTAAACTCGTTTTCTAATAATTATATATGAAGCATGTCTATGGTCTCTGCGAAGAACGCTCATGGAGTAAGAGTGATGACTATTGTACTTTCAAACTTCGAAAACAAGACTTTCTACGATATTGGTTGCTCACAAGTGCCACTTTCAATTTTTATCAATACAAACAATTGTATATGTACTCTTATTTGACTTCTTGACTTTCTATTCAAAGTGACACTTCACATCCAGCAACTGCAATTTGGATATTAGATTATATTTTGATGAAAATAACTAGTTGACTTGCATATCTTTATTTTTCGGAATTCTTACTGATGTTTCACAATAGAGCGAAATTACACTTGTAGATATAATCTGACTACATTAACATCATTATCATTCGCTACATTCCGATTACAGAGTTCATCCATGTATAACTCCACATCATTGTCGTCCGGTACATGAGAATTATTTTCGCTATCTACTATTTAGGGACTATCTTCACTTACGTCAAAACTATTACAATCTACAAATATTGCATCACCATTGTCATGGTTACAATCATTATCTATTCGAGCATGTTCATCCTCGCTGTTCATATTTGCAATTTGTTCTCCACCTGTATTAGTAATAAACATCCTTCATCACCAAACTCTTCTCGATTTTCAACAACTTCATTCAAAGAGTTACACAAAGATAAGCTTCTCTACAAACAGATACAAACCACTCACATTATTGTCACAATCAATAATTGTTGGAGCAGCTCGAACTTTATACATTATAAAGACAAGAGCTGAAATCTCTATTTTTTATAGTATTGCATCAACATTCAACACCTCTTTGACTTTATCATACAATTCTACATAAGAAATTATTTTTGTAACAAGAATAGCCGTTGTTTTCTTTGTGCCATTCTCTACATATTTTCATTTCCATGCGCCTTCAATTGACACCTCATATTCAACTGGATAACAAACTGATATTCATACCATATCCACTGTGTCCATAACTATAATTCAACATAAATAATTCATCAAATCTCAAACATCCTACAATATTGATAACGATATGTAAGTCGTTATGGATTGCAGAAAATAATATGTAAGTAGTTATGTACAAAAAAAATCAAATTCATGTTTTACAGTGAACAATGAAAATATTAGCCAAATATGCCTTTAACAATTGACATTTCACTCCAATTACACACAAATAAGGGGAAATGAGAAAAATGTTGGCAAGTAACTCATGTCAAATCTCTAATCTAATGATAAAATGAATTCAAAATCATTGTTAACAAACGAACACCATAAACATATATATAACAACATGAAGAAATGATTCGAAAAAATGGAGATAAAAAATAACCAAAATATTGAAAATTTACAATACCCCTCTCTTCTTTTAAATTTAAATATAAGATAATTTTAAAAATAAAAAAATTGTTATAATAATATATTAAACAAAGTCAAACTATTTTATGGCATAAGAATAGGTCTGTTAGTTGTGTACGTGGCTGTTGAGATTTTGTGGTAGTGCATGAATTCATTAAGCTAGTTTTTAGGGAAATCTGTTATTTCTATCATTATATATAGTGCACGCATTTCAGTATGTAATTGTCAAGAGAAAGCAATTATTAATAAATTCTCTTTTCTCTCATTCTTGTCCTAATTTATTTGCAGAGTACATTCTTGATTATCTTCCTCCACTCTTCCTTTAAATGTTTTGANAGATAATTTTAAAAATAAAAAAATAAAGGTTGTCTTTTTCACATATCCCACTCCCACCTCATGCCCACACTAGAAAATTAGCCGCCACGGCTGTTACCAAACACTAACATGATCGTTGGCACCACCACTAGCATCTACTGTGAGTTCATTTTTTTTTTGCGTCAACATCTTTTTTCAAATCCAGTATACTTTTGCTTGCAAAATCATACAACGATGAATAGGAGAAGAAAGACGTCAAGTTCTTAAGGGCATGTTCACATGTGGTGGTGGCATTGAAATTTCTGTAATTTTCTTTCTATAAAACCCTACCCATCCTCGATTTCAATTCTCCAATCACTATCAATTTCAATTCACCGTACCAAACCTCCCAACGCTATAATGGCTGATGATACATCTATTGCCATGCATCTTGATCTCAATTTGAGACCGTCTGAAATGGGGTGATGCTACTTAACCTGGCTTATGATTTTATAACAATTATGCATTCGAATTAATTGGTTCAAATGTATTAAAACCTGGGGTAGTGTGGCTGTTGAGGAAAGAAGTAATGTAGTGGCCAAAACTTTTGAGAATGGGAATCTATATTTGAAAGACGGAGATTTGTGAAATAAGGAAGAAAGTGAAAAGAATCACGATGTCGAGGTGGTGGTGCCAGCGTTGAATGGGTGTCGGTGGGTGTTCAATTTGGATGTGTTATATGTGTTTGATCCATTTGAAATGGGGTTTGTAACATGTTTTATGAGTTCAAATCAGACAACCCAGCATCATTCTTGTGAAGGAGACAACCCTTTTATTTTTGTATAATTTCTTAATTATTTTATATTAAATTACAAAGTTACTATTTTGCTTTTATTATATTTGGTCAATTTCTACTATTTATGTCAACTAACGGTCAAATAGATGATTTTCATCCACTTAGGCTCCATGTGCGAATTTTTAAACGGTTTGGTATCATCCAAATCGCCGTTGGTTGACCAAAATTTTTAACTTTGACCAAATTCTAACCATTTTTGTAAGGGGCAAAATAGTAACTTTATACATGAAACTTAAAACAATAATTAAATAAAAATAAAAAAAATAAAGAAAAAATAAAGAGAAATGAAAGAAAAAATAAAATTCCACGACCCACTTGTTTGGATTGGTCACTTGATTGTTTACGGCTGCTGCAAATGTAGAAGAAAACGATCCAGTCAAAAACTATAATTTTGATTTGTCCTAAATTTGAATTAATTGATGCAAAATCAAATTATTACTTAACATTTGCTCCTGAATGATCAAGCACTTAAAAATATACAAATTGAAAACTAGCCGCTTTAATAGAATCTTTCAATTATGGTGGTTTGAAATAAAAATAAATATTTTATCGCATTTTTGTATTTATTATTTTGTCTTATCTTCTATTTGGTACACATTAAAATTTTCATTTTCATTCTTTTATTAATTTTTAACCACACATTCTTCAATAAAATAATATTTTTCATTACATCAATAGCCTTTTTTTTTTTTTTTTT
>CAIGRL010107421.1:743-18110 GCA_903798325.1 Fraxinus xanthoxyloides
GTGTTTTTTTTTTTTTTTGTTTGAAATGTGAGTACTATTTTGATTATGCAGTCCCGGTAAGAGAGTTTATGTTATACTATATGAGGATTGACTTAGTATCTAAACCCATATATTATTGTCCAATATGATACTGAAGCAAGTTGTTGGCAATCGACAGACTATTTCTTATTGATTATGACCGTATCGATGGAATGATATGTACTTTATTCTTACCTACGAAAAAGTCGTACTTACTTGAGGGACTCCATCACATTGTGGCAATAGCTTAAAGAAGAATTTGCGAGCGCATGATAATGGTAAGTTGAAATCTGATGCAAAACCAGTGATTGTGTAAATACAATAACTTTGTGTAAATCCAGTGACTTAGTGCTAATACGGTAACTTGGTGTAAATTCGGTAACTTGGTGTAAATTCGGTAACTTCATGTAAATCCGGTAACTTGGTGTAAATACGGTAATTTGATATTTGATACTTATCACCTCAGTGATCTATAGGTTTTATACATCATTTTGCAAACATGAAACTTCTAGAATTGAGCTAACAAACATATCTAACTAACTCCTAAAAATCTGGGAATGTAATGGCAACGATGTTCTAACAGATTCGATTATAACAAACTCTAACAGATTCTAACACCCTCCTTAAAGTGGAGTGTGTTCCAGCACTCCAAGCTTGTCCCTAAGAAACTAAAACCTTAAATGTGCCATGGGTTTGGTCAATGCATCTGTTGTTTGGTCTGAAGAAGGAATGTATTGTACCTTCAGCTGATTGTTAAGAAATTTGTCCCTTTCAAAATGAGCATCCAGTTCTATGTGTTTTGTGCTAGCATGATATACCGGATTTGAAGCCAATGCACTTACACTTAGGCTATCACACCAAATGATTGGAACTGATTGTTGTGGTATTCCTAGCTCTTCCATCAGAGACCGAATCCAAGTGATTTCTGAAGCACAATGCGCTAATGCTCTGTATTCAGTTTCTATGCTGGACCTGGCCACTATATGTTGTTTCTTAGAGTACCGTGATACAAGGTTATCTCCAATGTACACACAATACCCTGCAATAGACTTTCTATCATCTGGACAAGAAGCCTAATCAGAATCAGCAAAAGTTGTGATGTCAAGGTTGTCATTCGTTTGGATAACAAGTCCATGACTTAATGTGCCCTTTAGGTACCTGAAAACTCTCTTCAGTATCTTCCAATGAGTGTCTATTGGTGATTAAAGGTACTGACTTAGCCTGTTCACAGAATAAGTTACGTCTGGTCTTGTGTGAACAAGGTATTGGAGACCACCAATTGTACTTCAATATAAGGTAAGGTCCTTCATTGCCTACCCCTCAGTATTTGAAATTAGTTTTCCTATAGCTAGGTTTTGGACTAGGTTTCAAATTCTCATTGCCAAACCTTTTTAAGTAAATCCATAGCATATATTGTTTGACTAAAGTATAAACCAGCTGCATCTCTCTGAACCTCAATTCCCAGAAACTATTTAAGGTTGCCCATGTACTTGAGTGCAAAATTGGTGTTCAACTTGTCAATGAGCTATTGTAATTGCTGGCTATTGTTACCTGTTATTATTATGTCATCTACATATATCGAAGCAAACAGCAAATCAGCTTCTTTTGCCATGAACAATAGAGAATTATCTGTCTTAGACTGTCTGAAGTTCCATTCAAGTAAGGTATTCTTTAGCCTATCATGCCAGACTCTTGGTGCTTGTCTTAAATCATATAGAGCCTTCTTGAGTTTGCACACATATCAATATGCTTCTTATCCACAAAACCATATGGTTGGTTCATGTAAACTACCTCATTCAGGTTACCATTCAAAAAAGCATTATTTATGTCAACCTGCAGTCCTTTGATACTGCAAATGTTAGCATAATTTTTAGAGTTGAACCTTTGACAACAAGGCCGAAGGTCTCACTAAAATCGATTCCAGGAGTTTGAAGGAAGCCTTTAGTTACTAGTCTGGCCTTGTGCCTTTGCACTTTTCCACTAGAATCATACTTCAATCTAAACACCCATTTGTTGCCAATAACTTTCATTCCAGTCTTAGGTGGTACCAATGAACATGTTTCATTTTTCATTAGGGCATTGTATTCTTCTTCCATGGCCTTCTTCCAACTGCTACTTGACAATGCTTCATTAGCATTTGGAGGTTCAGTTGCTGCTAGTCCATCCACTGCTAAGCTTGCATAGATTTTTGGTTTGAAGATTCCAGTCTTGCTTCTAGTGATCATCTGATGTCCAGATTTCTGAGCCACATTTCAATCTAGCAGATTTGCTTCCCATGCTTCATTTTAAATATCAGTTTCAATTTGTTGAACTTCACATCTCATGACCTGCTTGTTCTTCCTGATTTATTTCATCATCATGATATTCCATTACCTCTTCTCCTTCAACATCATTTCTCGCTTCTCCACTAATGAGGTCTGCTGCAGATGGAACCTCATGTTGAATTGTAGCAGTAGCAGTTGCATTTTGAGGTATATTGTTATGATTGAGATCAACAAGTTGAAGGAGACTCGAGGAAGTTTCACATGTTTGAGATTGGACTTGCTTATTTGGGAAACTTGTTTTGAGTGGAAATTCTTTTTCATTAAACATAACATGCCTAGAAATGTAAACCCTAACACTTGAGCTTAGACATTTATAACCTTTTTGTGAATCACCATAGCCAAGGTAAACACATTCTTTAGAGTGAAAACTGAACTTATGCTTTTGATAAGGTCTAAGATAAGGGAAGCAAGTACAGCCAAATGTCCTTAACTGTTTGTAGTCAAATTTCTTTCTAAATAACATTTAGTAAGGTGAACTGTGATGAAGAACAGTGGTAGATAGCTTGTTAATTAGGTAGGTTTCAGCTTTGAATGACTCCTTCCAATAGTAAATGGGCATTTGAGCCTAAGTTAAGAGAGTTAGCCCAGTTTCGGTGATGTGTCTATGTTTTCGTTCAGCTCTCCCGTTTTGCACTGAGGTATAGGGGCAGGAATGTCTAAGTTCAATACTAGACTCCAAGACTACTTTGTTAAAGTTCTTGAACTCACCACCCAATTAGATTGTAGTGACTTAATCTTCCTATTCAGTTTATTTTCAACTAGTTTCTTGAATTGAACAAAGATGGTTAAGGCTTCTGATTTGTGTTTCATTGGATATATCCAGGTAAATCTGCTATGGTCATCAACAAAAATTATATAATATTTATGCCATGTGGTAGAGTTTAGAGGGGCTGGTCCCTAAACCTCTGTGTAAACAAGATCTAAGGGGCTTGAGGCTTGTGATGGAGAGGTACAAAATGACAGAGCATGTGATTTGCCAAGTTTGCAGGATTCACATAAAGTAGGAATTTTATTAGCTTTATTGACTGTATTACATGACTTTAAAACTTGACTCATGACATAATTTGAGGGATGTCCTAGCCTTCTATTCCAAACATCAAGTTCAGACTCTAACACTTGCATAACTGGAGACAATTGACTACTACCAGACTTTGCCGTGAAGCAGTGGAAGTTATTTTGGTGGTTTGACTCGAAAGCAATACTTTCTGGTTTGGGATTTGGCAGCTGCAACTGATATAATCCCTCCTTAAGTGCTTCTTGCAGCAGGATCCTCTTCGTTTGGAGATTCTTGACAACACAACAGTCAACATATAATTCTATGAACACATTGTTATCATTGGTAAGTTGTGAAACACCAACTAAGTTCCTTTTAATTGATGGAACATGCATCAATTTATTCAGGACAAGGGATCTGTTATTCATTGCAGGAACTTTTCCATTCCCAATATGTGCAATGTGTAACATATTGCCATTACCAACTAACAATTTTTCCTTACCTTCATATTTTTTCATGGCATGCAGGTTACCTTTATCAGTTGTAAATGTTCAATCTAGCTTGTATTAATAATGAAAATAGAAAAATATTGTGTGGATTGCCATCTGTAACAAGGCAAAGGTGGAAGCACCATTGGTGGAATGCCAATTGCATATCCATTAACAAATATTATGCACCTTAATTTTAAAGACTTGTAGAGGCTAAACCACTAGACTTCTGGTTTTAAGTATGGAGACATGAGAATACCTACCACCCACCACCATTAACAATATTGTGGAAAGACTATTCTGATAAATGATAAAAACACAAATACGAGTGTAATTCAACAACCCCATCACAACACCTTAACCTCCTAATATTGCCATCTGTGTAACCAACAGGAGCACATACACAAACACTGAAAAAATCCTAAAGCTTTACGATAGATATATTAAGCATAAAAACAGTGTACCTTAATCTTTCGAATCCACCACTCATCCGGGGCAACAATTCTTCCTGTTGTGGAGTTGTATTTGACACCAGTGCAATTCAACAACAACTCCAATCGTTTATGTTTTTGCCGAAGAACGTCCTAATGATTCTTCAACTGCTACTTGTTCCAATCATGGCCATAGTTGGAGTTAAACAAGTGAATGAGTTATAACATTCGTGTTTCATGAAGCACTTTCCATTACAGTGATCGTCCACTATGACGGTCTTGCAGGTGGCAATGAAAATTGATGTTCATAATTGGGGACTATATTCTAACGAGTCATGTCGACAGACTTCCACGGAAAATGAAGAAATTGTGGACACTTATCGTAGGAAAACACGGATCCATGGTGCGTAGGTGGTGTTGTACGGGCAGACCAAGCTTTTTGATGACTGTCTTAGGATGTGTGCTCTTGTCGACGACATACGACTGCGTATAGATGAAAGGTGCCTATTACGATGAGGTCGACGAACCGTCGAATGGAAGAATTCCTTCGAGGCCGGATCGGAAACCTCACTTTGCGTCAGGCTATGGAAAACCAGACGACATGTGTGTTCGGACTGTGGGAGGAGAAGGAAGGTGGAAAAAGGAATGGAAGTGGGTTGTTGAGGCTCAAATTGAGAAGGGAGAATTTGGGAAGTAGAGTGTAAATGCATGTCTAACCCTGAACCAACGGTTCAAAAAAGGGTTCTCAACAGGCCCATATAAGGGCATAATCTATTTAAATTTAATCTTCAAACAATAATCAGTTGCCTAGCACAACATCCTTGGCCAAGCCAATGGGCGACACCATGGTCCATGTAATTTTTGACAATTGGCCTAGTCAGTGTTCTAAAAAGCGTAAAGCATAACTAGCCGTAGAGGCAAAACTTCGATCTTTACAAGTTTAAGCTAGCCTATGTGAGAATTAGGCGTAAAAAACGTTCTCTTATTTTTAATATTAGTTTAAATTTTTAATCATTTTAAAATCATTTAATAATTAAAATAATACATATCAAATATCTAAAATTATAAAATATTGTATTTACTTAATAATTCCTGTGATTAATCAATTATACAATTTTCGAATTTTCGAAATGCAAAAATTAGAATATCTTTTATAGTTTCAATTTTCAAGTAGACAAATCATACTTAATAGATTTATAAGAACTTCATACATGCTTTTGAAGTTTGCAATAAAATAACGAGTCTCAAGATCATAATTATGTAATATAGATAGTACCATAACTTAAATCTTATTTAACTATTTAGATAAAGTCATTTTTAACTTTTGTACAGATAAAATCTTTTAAAAACTTGAAATTAAAGACAAATGGAAAATTCTTTTTTTAAATAAAAATTTAATAAGTTAAAGTCAAACAAAATACTTTAAAAAATGAAAAAATAAAAAACTAATAAAGTTACAGGGCGAAGCTAGAAATTAACGTTACATGAGGGGAAAAAATTAAAAATTTAATGTACGAATAAAATTCATATACAACAAAAAAGTCATAATATAAATTACCTATTACATATTCAATGTTTCTGTTTTTCACATTCTTTGTTGTGATACTCCAAAAATTTTGATTGATAAGGCCCCGCCTTTAGATAAATCCGTCTAATCGAATTGTGTTCATTAAATAGATGTTCACATATTTGCCTTTTTTTTATATTCCTGGGACCTGTTTATTAGAATCAAATGATTCCAATTTCCAAATCAAAATTGGAAGATGAAAGCCTATTTAGGGTTTGCATATTGGTGGGTGAAAATATTTAGGGTTTATAGATTTGAGAATTTTTTTCACTTTGATGTCCCTGTGGTCGAGTTTGAAAAAAAGACAGGAATCAAATCAAGTGGGATGGACTATGAACTAAAAGTTGAACAGGTTAGTTTTAAAAATTAAGCCTAAAGTCGAAAACAATTGGGCCTAAAGTTAAACAAAAAAATAGTTTAAGAATTGACTGGACTAGCCAAGTGATATGGATTGTTAGTGGGCTATAGATTAAAGTTAAAATCAATTTTCATCTAAATGTTCCATTTTTAGTGGATCTGGACTTGGGCAACAGTAGGCTAAAGTCAAGTGCAGCCCACTGCTATGGTTAGACAAAAGAAGAAAGAGATGAATGAAAAAAATTCAATTTGCCTTTCCACATTCTTTGTTGTGATACTCCAAAAATTCTGGTTGATAAGGCCCGGCCTTTAGATAAATCCGTCTAATCGAATTGTGTTCATTAAACAAATGTTTACATATTTTGATTTGGAAATTGGAGTCACTTGATTCTAATAAACAAGACCCAGGAATATAAAACAATGGGCCTAGCACAACATGCTCAAAGACAGTGTCTAGACGAGCTTTTTAAAACAATGGGCCTAGCACAACATGCTTAAAGAAAGGCCATCTTGTAACCAATTTGTCACAGTATAATTGACATCTTTACTTAAAGTCCTTATTTAACAATCATTAAAAAGAGTTCTATTGGAAAAATGAATTTTGGAATATTAATTTTTTGAGAATGTGTTGTTAAAAAGTAGCAAAAAATCTGAAATTACGTGAAGAATATTTTATTATAAAAAAAGTGTGGTTGGAAATGAATTTAAAAAAAAAAATGGTTTTTGACAAGGAACTAAGTAATACTTGCTACAAATATCTCACAAAAAATTTGTACAGTGCTGACTTCGCATCCATTTGCTGAATTCTTCCAAGCATGACTACCAATCGCTAGCATACATGATTCAGGATTAGCATATTCAACAGAGACTGCATTCAAAAGAACATTGCCAAACAACTGACTATATAATCCTATAATCAATGGCGAAAACTCAAAATAATTTTAATAACCCTTGTCTGCATTTCATTGAGCACCATATAACCATATATATATCCACAAGAAGGATATAAATCCTGTTCTCCATTGTTTTCCATTTTGCATCTGACAGAAACTTCAGAATTACAACCCAAGGAGGGATAAACTATCAAAACTTTCAAAAGTCAGATTTATATGGGTTGAAAATGTGGTGACATAGGAAACATGCATTTAGATGTTTAAGAGCAAGGGCAACTCAAGTTCATCAAGGCACGAAGATCATCTCTGCTGATCTCCCTCTGATCTTTTGGGCCATTCCTGCCAAAAGCTTTCCTTGCAAGCACTTTCTTCTTCTCTTGGAGCTGCAATATCCTCTCTTCAATGGTATCTCGAGCAATCATTCTTACAATCTTTACGTCATCCTTTTGGCCAATTCGATGGACTCGGTCCATAGCCTGTTCCTCGATTGCAGGATTCCACCATGGCTCCATCAAATATACTCTAGAAGCAGCAGTAAGATTTATTCCTGCACCTGAAGCTTTTAAACTCGCAAGTAAAATAGTTGGCCCTTCTGGTGCGGGAACTCCAAACTCTTTAATAACTTGTGCTCTCCGTTTTGCACTCATTGAACCATCCAACCTGAGTACTTTAAAACCAGCTGCTATGAGAGGCTGTTCCAGTAAAAGCAACATTTTCCGAAATTGCGAGAAGATGACTGACTTAGTAGACGGGCTTTGATCTCTAGAGGCTGATAGAAGTTTCAAGAGGGCATCAACTTTGGATGATTTACTCAATGAGGAATCTCTAGTAGTAGTATTGGAAGATTCTGGAGGGGCTTTAAAGAGGTCAGATTCTGAAAGTGAGTGGCGGCATAATGGACAGCAAGGTTTCGTACGTTTTAAGGTTTTCAGGATGCATGCTCGACAAAAGATGTGAGCACAACATGTAATGACAGTATTAGTAGGTGGAGATATGCAAATTGGACAGTCAAAATCTTCCCCATCTTGTAACACTGATAGCAATTTTTCCAATAATGTTGGGTTGTTCTTCACATCTGCCAAAACTTGGTTAGTACAAAATTATACTACAAGATATATGGGTAGTAAATAAGTTCATCACACCAAAATCAGAAGCATGAAATTATCATAAAAATGATTATCAAGCATGCAAATAGGGACAATATTATCACAGAAAAGCCTTTTTCCAAGGATGGCAACAGGTCAGAAATCCTAGATCCCCGCCGGGATCTGAACAGAACGGAGCCAGGATTTCCAGACTAATCAGGGATGGAGCCAGGGTTTCCCAACTAATCAGGGACCGAGGCCGGGGACATGGTCCCTGCCATGATCAGTAAATATATTTTATTTTAATTATTATATTATATTTATAATTCAAATACAAAAATTGTACTCATGGACTAAAAATTAGAAGACCCCATTCAAAGGTAATACCCATTATTTAATTAGCCCCCGTTTGGCCCCAATTAAAATTATAATTCATTTTTTCTCTCTTCTTATCAACCACACATTCTCCAATAAAATAATATGACACATATTCCCAAAACTTTTTCATATTTTTTAACCACACATTTTCTTAAAAAACCACTATTCCAACCGTTCAAATTTCAAATAATGGGGCAAAATCAGGGCTTAATAATAAGTCATTTTATAGACTTTTCTTTTAACACATTTGTATAAACAATCGGATGTGGGATCTTTCTAATGCATTTATAGGCTGTGTTGGGACTTTAGCCCCTGTTTGACGGCCATTATAAAGAGGAATTGGAAAAAAAAATGATGTTTTGAATAATGATTTTTCAGAGAATGTGTGATTAATAAAAATACGAAAAAGTTATAGGTTTACGTGCAGAATATTTAATTGTGCGAATTTACAGTTAAAAAATAAAGAATTTTAATTTAAAGAGAATCACACAGGAGCTTAGTTGGGCTTTAATTTTGTCCCACATCGAAAAACTATTATTCATATTAGAAAATGAAAGTATATAAGTAACGTAGATTTGCCTTATTCTTTCAGTGTTTCAATTATTTAAGTATTTGGCTTTTATATAATTAACATTTAATAATAATAAATTAATTTAACATTTAAAATTTAATAATGAAAATTAAAAAATAGTTAGACAGGGGATAAACGGGCCAAGGGAGTTCACAGCCCTGCTCCTGCATAAGTGGGATGGGGCGGGGAGAGACAGGAAATCCCTGGAGGGACGGGAATGGGTCCTAGCCTAAACCAACTCCATTGCCATTCCCATTTTTCCAAAGGAAAACATTGCCAAAACCCTTTGCATCCTTCAAAAGTAGCCAATAAT
This sequence comes from Fraxinus xanthoxyloides, assembly GCA_903798325.1. NCBI lineage: Eukaryota > Viridiplantae > Streptophyta > Magnoliopsida > Lamiales > Oleaceae > Fraxinus > Fraxinus xanthoxyloides. Next base: position 10,163 of record CAIGRL010107421.1, read on the forward strand.
TGAAAACATGGAATACTTTTATTGTAAGTTCCCATAATCAAAGTATCGACAAACATCATTTGTACAAGTTTATGATAATAAGTTCCAGTTCAAAGATACATCTCTCCTAACTATTCCTACATTTTCAAGAGTTAAACAACCACAGATTAACACTTCAATGAATGATTTGACCCATGCGTATTACCATTTTTTTATTGCTTCCCATTCAGTCTTAGAAAGGACATTGCAGTCCTCGTCCAAAACATTTTTTTTCATAGGCTTCATACAATACTAGGAAGTACACTTCAAATGTCCTCCTCAACCTTTATGATCAAATGTAAAATCATTGAAAGAAAGGGCAGTTATGGAAGATCAAAGAAAGGCAAAGACAATGGAAGGCAGACGGTTTTGGTTCCAATGATTCAACTAATAATGAGAGCATGCAACATGGATAAAACAGAAATAGAACAATTACCTTCAATTTTGCTTGGTGGAAGTAGAGTTTTAAGATCTGAAGGGCACAAGGCCATATCCGTGCAAATTTGACGAAGTCGTAAAAGTATGCTGAGCACAGTATAATAGTTTTTCATTACATTGTCATCCAAAATGTATTCCTGAACAATATTCTTGGCCTCCCCTTCCATCTGATCATAAACCTCACGCTCTTCTTCAGAGAGGTTCACGAAGAAGGTCTCTATGCTTTTAGTTGGCAAACAAACCAAACCTTTATCTTTTGTTCTCCTCAAAGACATTGTTCCCATTAGAACCTAAAAGAAAATAGGAGTCGCATTATAACATTAGATACAACTTCTTAATAGTTGGGTGACATTTACAACTTGGAAAACAAATGAAAGAGAGATGGAGCAATCATCACACTCCAAACTTGTAACTCCAAAGAAATTATCAGAAGCTGATTTAGCCCCTGTTTGGGCTCCATTTTCGAAAAAAAAATGCATTTTTCTCTTCCTTATTTTCAACCAGGCATTCTCCAATAAAATAATATTACACGTAAATCCAAACTTCCGCTTATTTCTCAACCTCACAATCTCCAAAAAATCACTATTCCAAACAGATTTTCCCCCAAAATCTATTTTTAATAGAGCCCGAACAGGGGCTTAACATATCTCAGAATTTTTGCTCATTCTTTTTCATTCTCCAGATGCAAAATAATCTCTCCAGAAATCAAAGAAAAAATTAATATATACTTCTGGCGTGAGCTGGTAAATTAGAACTTCAGGTTTCTCACAGATCCAGTAAGGTACACCCATAGACACCTTATTCATTCTTGTCATACATATTCCACACAACGAAATTCTTCAATATATTGAATCCAGCAAGGTACTAGAGCGTTTTAAGTCTTAATTTTATGTTTATAATTTCATAATCCATACAACATAACTATTTTAAGAACTGAATTCACTTATATGGAAACTATTCAACCACTTTAGCAGGAGAAGCATGCAGAAACTTTATTAATGCAAGAGAAACAAGACATGAATGAACTAAACAAATTTTGAGCAGAGGATACACTCAAAACATGATCTGCCATCAATTCTTAAAACTATTACAAACAACTGAAAATTTTCAACATCCTAAATCCCAATATCATGTACCGTCTAATGAATACTCCTCAGTTAAAAATACATTTATTCTTTCCATTTTATGCTCTAGTCAAATGCATACATGCAATGGGAATGCTCAGATAGCACACTTTATAGGCTAGGAAACATAATATTTCCCCACAAAAACGAAAATCTACATTAAATAAATGATTTATTTTAATCTTATTCAAGTTTAAGAGAATCAGGGGAAGAGGCAAATCGAACAAGCAAAACATGAAGACCCAATATTCAATTCAAGTACTAGAGATTGTGTAAGATGTCCTGACCTGCAGCCTAGAGATACCCTTCTCATCTCCTTGAGCAAGTGGGCGTTGTATCAAACTACTCCAGAGGCCTTTAATTGAGAATGGCTCAAACTTCAAAAACGCCATTAAGGAGAACAAATCGAAAGAGTTATTTTGTACAGGTGTCCCAGTAACAACCCACCTCCGCTTAGCGTTCAGATTAGTGACTGCACGACTTTGTTGAGAATTCACATTCTTAATCACATGAGCCTCATCTAAAATAACTCGTCTCCACTCAATCTTCTTAATGGGAGATTGCTCCCAGGATTCCTCAGAAGACAAGGTAGTGTAGGTTGTTAGTACAATATCATACTTCTGAAGCTCTTTAGCATCTTTAGTCCGTTCTCCATAATACATATACACCTTCAAACTGCCCCGTAACGTGTGCTCTTCCAACTGCGATATCCATGATGAAAATACAGAAGGTGGACAAACAATCAATGTTGTTCTCGGCCCCACACAATCATAAGATTTATCTGAAGTAAAAACTGATTTCCCCCTTGTGCTGGCATTGTGATTGTCAATTTTTTGTTTTTTCTGCATATTAGTAGGCTTTTTGCTCCCTCTTCCCCTCTTTGACTTCTGACCATATATTACAATGGATTCCTCTTCATCTAATTGCTCATCTTTCTCATCCTCTACGTTGCTAGAATTAGCAAATGCAGGCACATCATGAGCATGTTTATCAAAAGCAATCAACGAGAGCAAGGTAAGAGTTTTGCCCAATCCCATGTCATCTGCAAAAATGCCACCTCGTATAGGCTCAGGTCTTGTATCAGTTTGGTAATTGGTCAACTCATTCACGTAAACCCCATTTTTTTCTTCCCAAAATGGAGGTAGCTCACATGAATTCTCCCTGCTAACCAACCAGCCTAATCCTTCCTTTTGATGCAAGAAAAGCTCTGATTTTATCACGTCTTTTGGTGGCTCCAATGCTTCCAACGTCCCTTTGTTACAAACTTTCATGTCCAGCATTTTGAACATTTCATCCACACTCTTCGCCTCAAAAGTACTTTTTGTTTCTTTCACTGCTACTGCCTCCGATAATGTAAAAGATGCACTGGTTTCCGAAATCAATTGTAATCCACCTCTAGCAATTGTCAATTTTACTCTTTCGAATTCCTCTATCCTTGCAAATATGTGAACTTGACAGGGAATCTTAAATCTGCTTCCTTTCCCTGGTGGCTTCGGCACGATGCCTGTTTCATACCCAGTACATTATTAAACGTTAAACATAAAATCAAGGAAATTAAATAGTAAGTCATGTAATAACAACTGAAGTTGAACAAAAAGATCTACAATTAAACAAAACTTTTAAAAAGAACAAATATGTGCATTTTAACTCACAAAATCTGAAAGTAAGAGGAAAAGAAGGATGTATTATCAATGTCAGTGCACCAAACTGTATAAGGCTCCAAGCACTAGAGAAATGACAGTTCAGAGCAGGTCTGCTCTTGCAAGTTCAAGGTAAAACCTTTTTGATGTAATATCCTAGACCCACATTCTACATAAATTCTAATGGAGCTTCATCAAGCCAGAGAAAGGCTCAAAAATTTTTAAGGCTCATTTACCACATGTAAGCACAGTTCGTATGCTTCAATACTACATTTGAACGCCACTCACGACTGTCATTCTCTAAGTCCATGTCAATCTATACATCTGCAAAATAAACTTATATGCATTTGGTAATTGACACAAGCATAAATGCACAAATATGTATGTTTCAGTATATATGTACCCGTAACCAAAACTAAGGAGCAGTTCCAGCTACTCATCGACCAAAGTAAAGTACAAGATTTTAAAGCACGATGTGATCGAAATTGAAGGAATTACTAGAATACTACTCTCCTGATTTCAGACCGTATCGGTCGGTAATACTTTTAGACACGTGCATATACACATCGAAACAAACCTACCCACATCCCTAAATCAAATCACATATACTTACAAATTCGTAAATTCAATTGATTACCTTCAACAGTGATCGAATGGTCATCAATCAAGGGAGACAAAACGGCTGCGGCACCACGCTCAATGTGACCCACCTGCACCGTCCTCGTGTTGAGAACTTTAATGGCATTCTCATCATACGGGTTCAATTCCTCACGGACTAAACCCACCATTTCGCGACCGCTAATCCTACCTTGGTAATACTGTAGGCCCACAACATTCACGATCACGAAACCCACCAAGTATGTGTCAGCAGAAGTTGAGACAGGGGATGAAGAGGAACCCTCATCGATGGCATCATTTTGAGTTGGCGTCGGCCAGTTGTCTAAAATCATGAAGATTTCTACTGGGTCTTGCTGTTCTCGGGATTCTAGTTCGATTTCTGGCATTAGTTTTTACTGGGTGGTTCAATTTCTTGCTGGGTTTTCTTGATTAAGGACTCAATAGAGTATGAAAGTTGGGCATGGGAGTTTTGGGGTAGAAATAGGAGACTGAAACTGAAATGGAGTATGCGGTTGCTTTTGTTTTATAGTAAGAAAAAGATTTCGAAAAGGCCAAAGGCGGATGTCTGAAGAGAGCCACGCAGAGAGAGAGAGAGAGAGAGCTGAACATCTCATACGCTGTATATAGGTGGTTCTGGTAGATGAACTTTACGTTACAGAATTAATTATAAAAAAAAAAAATGTTGAAAATTATATTATTTGGAAATTTTGCGACATTGGTTCTCAATCTATTCGTTGAGTGGCAGGTAATCTTAAACATTTTAAAAATGAGTGACTTAGTTCTCGACCTTTAATAATTAGTCCTCCACATCAAAAGCATACAAAATCTCTGTTAAATTGTCATGTGTTTCTAACTTGAGTTGAAATCAAAATTCATAAGCTTCATAAGGTTAAGAGTAATGTTATTTAACACTAATGATACTAAAATATTAATTTAAGTAACATTAATGTAGTGATGACAAAAAAACTCGTCTCGGGTCTCGTGGCAGGGCATCCCCGCCCTGAATTGGCCACTACAAATTACAAAAGCACAAAAAAATTGTCATTTACAGTGCTTTCTTTGAATATTGGTGTAGTTAGTTTGAATATTATTTGTTTTGAATTTCAAAATTTAAAATTTGTATTTTAACTAGAAATTTTTGAAAGGAAAAAAAGGGAGGACAACCGGCCCCCGCTCCGCCCCGTCTAGGGCTGGGCTGGGCTAGGGGAGTGGGAGGGAGTGCCACGCTCCACTGCTATCTCTATACTAATGTGACACTGAATGAGGGATAATGTTACCTAACACCAATGATGTTGAATATCAATTTAAATGTCAACATATTATAGATCTTATTAAATGTGTCATAATTCTTTATATTTAATTGAACATGTAATTTGATGTTTATTGTGTTGTCATCTAAACTAGTGTTAAACACCAATTGTGCTAAATAGCATTATTCATGAATGAGATATATAATTAAATGAATCACTTAAATCTGCCTTTCATTGAGCATATAACTTAATGTCACCTAAATTCGTGTTTTTGTATTAGTGGTGTTAGATAATATTATTTTAAAGTTAAACATGTAAGGGTCATATGATGACTTGGTTATGAAAAAACTTATCACATTATAATTTAAATGTTAAAGTCAAAATTTTAATTTCAACAAATATTTCGGAGAACCACAACTACTATTCATTTATCAAGAGTTCATTTCTATTTAATTCTAATTTCAGTAGCTTATAAATAAATCCAAAATAAGCACATATCTAGATGGTTTTCTCATTTAGGAGCTATTTATAACTATAAAGAGAAATTATGGACTAATTTGGTTTATTTTTAAAAATTGATAACTAACTTGTTACTCGAATATTAATATAGATTGAAAAATAAGAGTATAATTTTCTCTATATATTTTTACGTTCAGCTTATTCAAATATTACATAGCAAACATTTTCTTTAAACAAAAAGACGTGTTGTTTAATGTATTGGATCGGTTATATGACTTTCCATTTTCTTTATATATTATAATGTTCGATTTAATCAAATATTGCATAAAAAAATAAAAGAAAAAAGTTTCCTTTATACGAACAGGTGCATCGTTTAGTATATTGGATTGGTCAAAGTAAATTTAGCATGGGTAATTCATAATCTATGGCCAATGTGAGTAAATAGTCCAACTTCTTCTATATTTACATTGACACCCTCAATCTATTAATTTTGTGCAATATTGGTCTTTTTTCACGGATTCTGTCAAATTTGATCCAATTAAAGCAAATTAAAGTTTTGATGACCCAATTAAGATTTGACTCAAAGTTAAGTGGTTGCACATGAAATTAACCCAAAAATTAAAATCTTGTTCCAAGATTCTAACTTGATTGAAAGATCGTGTGGCGATAGAAAAAGAGTATAATTTAACATGAATGATCCTATATATTTTTGCTGGGTGGATAGATAACTTGATAATGACTTTTAAATTAATTTTTATTTATTATTGTAATCAGGGTGTGTGAATTAGCATTACCTGCAGCAGTTGGGAAGAATAAATGCAGAACCTTTGCAAATGGGTTGGAAGAGGATGTGTTGGAAAAATATGCATGTCAAATTTTATAAATTTTATATATTGGTTCACTTAAATGTATTTGTTGATTTTTAAATGTCAATATGTGAGAATTTAATTATTAAACCGTGAGAACAATATACAGGTCTACTGACCGGATGCAATACTAGAAAGGGAGGCTATACAAACGGAATTTTAACATGATATGTTTTCTTGTTATATAATTACGACTCATGTAAATTAGATTTTTCATCTCGAAGGGTCCGGATGTTCAGTCTCAAATGACTTACTCACCCGTTGAGCATCCACAAAGAATATAGTTCTAGATCCACTAAAATAGAGCAAGAATCAATACAAATGTATGAAAAAATCAAAGGTTTCTTCAAGTTCGATATAGCCTCAAAATAGAATCGCAAACTTACGACAATTAACCCCTAAAACTGTACATACTACACAGATATTTACAAAGAAAGGATTGAAGAATCACTCGAATCGATTACAATTAATAGAAGAGAAAACTCAACTTTCACTCAAAGAGAAAAGGGAAACCAAGAGACCCAAGAATGGAAGCATCTCGAATCGGGAGCCAAGGACCAAGTTAAATAATCATATGAATAGTCATCATCCAAGGGTAGGAGTGAAGACACGTGTATAGAAGATATCCAACCACTTAAAGAGGCCAACCCATTCCACTTAAATAAGAGCCCAAACGCACAAACGGTCCAACATGCCAAGTATAGTGAGGCAGGCCAATTGTTAACAAACTAACCCTTATATTAACCTACTACAAATCTAGAAAATCTTTTGGCATATTTTTATACTAATTCTCTTACCATTTTTATTGATGATTATTAGGTAAGAATTAATTTCTTATTTTGATAATTACTGGAAAGTTCAAAGTCAACATTTTCTTCAAGCCTTTGAATGTACAAAAGTAAATTGGTATTTAAATTAAAATCCCATCTTTTGATCGAGTTATTTGACATGAAGTTAAGAACGTGGATTCTTAATCCAAGTGGTGATTGTGACTGAGTACAATAGGGGAGAGTGATAAAGTCAAAGACCAATATGTTTGATTCCATTTCATCAACAAGTGATGAGTGTATTTTATATACTTATTCGGCCTCCAAAATATTGATATTTCAAAATTCTTTTAAAGAATTATAACCTAATTTATTATGTAATGTGTTATTAGGTGAAACTCAATGAATGGAAGTGAAATTGAAAGAAAGAACCGAAAAATGGCAAAAAGGGACAAGATCTAAAGTTTGGGGATCTAAAGTGAAAATATTAAAAATTTAAGTCGAAACTCACTATGAAGATTCAAGAATTATAGGGGTCAAATGAATACAACTAAAGATTAAAAAGAGTGAAAACAAATCAATTTTCAACCGCTCAAGGATGTTCAAATTTTTAATTGGAAATTGAGACTCATTTTTGGCCTAGTTCATGACCGCTCTTAATTGAGATGAGACATGAGATCAATGCTTGGATTGAAGTAACAATCACTTTGTTTCTATCATATATATTGGGTTCAGGTTATACTTAAAAATTTTTCCTTTTTTTTTTTT
>CAIGRL010107435.1:0-10849 GCA_903798325.1 Fraxinus xanthoxyloides
AGGAAACACAAAACGACAAATTTGTCGTTTTGGGTGTTTTCAGTTATAATGAAGCCAAAATTTTCAAAACTTGTTTTGGGTGTTTTCAAAACAATTTTTCAAAATGACAAAAAGAACATATTTTCAACAATCTCAAAATGGACACTCAAAACACAAAACACAAAATGAATTCAAAACTCAAAACACAAAACTGAAATACAAAGAGAACAGCATCTAAGCTATTTATACATTCTTGTTGACATCTCCTATGTGTCAAAAATATGGCCAGGTGAATGACTGATGAATTCAATGTCGAAGGATGTCAAACTTAATTTAAAAAGTTAACGCACATGTAGCAAGATTGTGAAGGCTTGAATCCAGTTTGCTTCCTCAATATTGGACTTGAGTCCCTTTAGTCAAGAAAACAAGAAAATGTTCAATTGTGCCGTTTAGACAAGAAAAAGAATCATACTAATTCTCGGGCAAGTTTGGTAGACTTGCATTTATCATGGTATTGGATGACTTGACTATCCCTATCAACCGACCATTATGATTTATATCACTCTTAAAAAAAAAAAGGATGAATCGCAAACTTGATGGCCCCCACCTGTCCTGTCTTAGGCCTAGGTGAATGAGATAAATCGCAGGTTATGCCTCCAAGGGTACAGGGTGGAAGGTTGTTTGTACACTTGCATTTACCCAAGGGCCAAATCTATATTTCAGGATTCGAATCCTTGACGTGGCAGTTTCAAGCAAAGTTGGAGTTTTTTCACCTTCCTCTTTTACCACTTGGAGATGTGTCCTAGGGGCTGATTTATATCACTCTTGAAAGGATCTGACGACGCTTGATCAAGATGAAGAAACATTTATTGCACAGATCTCATTGTTGTTCATGGTCATGAGGCTACAAAAGTTTGAACAAAAAAAAAAATATATTTTCAACAGTCTCTCATAGTCTTCATTTTGATGACAGAGTTTCATCAATTTCTTTTAGTAAAGATGACATTACTTTAACTGGTTCAATGACAAAACCAGCTTTTTCGCACACAGCCTCCAAAAGTTGTACTTGTGGAAGCCCTTCAGGGCAGAACACAATAACAGCACCTCCACTGCCTGTAAATTTTGATGCAGCACCAACCCGTCTGACAACTTCGACCAGACTATGTTCAGTGCCCCAAGGGCATCCTCTCCAAACATTTGCCTGACATAACCACAAAACCGAAGTCATATACAAGATCATTTTGCAAACATTAAGCCCACTTGACCAAACTACGCACGTGGTTAAGCATAAAAAGTATCGTAAATAATTTTTTTTATCAATCAAAGCACGTTAAGGTAAAAGTTACTTTCAAACCATAATTTATTTATTTTTTCCTCGTACAAGAGGAGCAACTTGGCAGAACATGTTTGGAGGTTACTTGTTAACTTTACATTTTTGAAGTTTAGCCAAACACGATCTGTCAAAAAAAACATAAAGGGGATCAGAATGGAGAAATCGTCACCAGTGATATTCATGGTGTACACATGACATGAAAGGGCATGTAAGAGCACATATAACAAGATCAAATTTGGTCCAAATTAAGAAACTACACGAAACCTTATTTCCATTCTATACTGGAGAGTGGATAGATGAGCAGTTATTCACAATAGTACAACTCGTGCCTATGACAGTAAGCTTAAAGGAACAAAAGGTTGAAAAAAATATAACTAATAAAAGTCGAACATCTCCGTTAACCACAATGGATATATCTCTTACCTTCGCAGGTTCACGAGGCTTGCAATTTTGGCATAGTCCTTATCAAACAATGCCTTTTGCCCTTGTAAAGCGATTTTTGCAACCTCGCCCATCAAGAATTTATCACCATCTAACCACCTATGTACCTGCAATACATAAGTGTTTCATCAAAATATGAACACTTTCTTTCCTCACTTATGGAATTACTACTTTTTCTTTTCAAAATGGTTAAAAAGAAAATTTGAACAGTATGCTAACAAGTTTCACGAAGGAAAATTTGAGCAAATTGTCTTAGAATAACTTTCAAAACCATTTCTACCAGAACCAGAAACATAAAGCTAAATTTCCATTTTCCTTCTTTATGCTGAACTTTTTTTACAGAAGATTTCAACAGATTGACCTTCGGATAGTACAAATGATGATAAAAATATTAACTTAGCCTAATTGGTGTGCGAGCATGAACGACAAAGTCAAAATTGACTTATTATTTTTATTTGACAAAGGGTTGGGTCAACATGCATGGTTACTATACCCTTTTCCTTGGGTTATATATTGGTAAGAGATAATACTCATGTCGAATAAAGATTAAAATATAGACTATTATATAAAAGTTTGAACAACTCATTTTATAAGGATGAACTTTTAAGATGTAATTTCAAATTTTAACATGGTATCAGAGTTCATTAAATTGTAACGAGCAATTCGATTCGATTAAGAAGAAAATGAGCTACCATCTTGTAAAGACATGTTAAGAGATAAATCACACATCGAATAGAGATAAAATATAGACCAGCATATAAACTTTTGAACTACTCATCTTAATGAGGTTTACCGATCTTCTAAGATGTAATCTCAAATCTTAACATGTATCCACGCGACAATAAAATGTTCTAAAATAAGCATTTTTTTTTTTCAATCTGACCTTGTACCTAAATCCAATTGTTTTCATTTCTTTATTAATTACATGTTCTAGTGTCATCAAAGGGTCTGAAATTACTTAAAAATTAGTTGGAGATTCTTACCTTGAATTGGAAAAAACCTCAACTAGCACTTTGTGTTCTTTGCCTTTCTTACTTCCACTACTCTTCTTCCTCTTTTTATATATTTTGGGTGTGTGTTAGAACCTACCTCACCTACTTATAATTTTTACACAATGACCAAGTATCCCACTCATACATAACATAAAAATTATAATGGCAAGTTTCCATTCATTCACCTAAGAATCATGAGCAATACTTTAATTGAAATTGCCTAATTCGGTTTATTAAGTTTCATCTTGTGATCATCTTGGTCCTTCTAATTTTACAATTTAAATTATTTAAATATTATTTTCCTGTCAATAAATTAAGGACCTAAGTTTTTATTGATGGGAATAATCGGTAGGGACCTAAAAAATAACATAATCCTCGTGAAATTCACGAGGTTAGATCGTCAACTAAGGGTTGTTCCAATTAATAATTCTCACCCATTAATAAATTAAGGGACTTAATATATCGAGATGTTATGAGACAAGTTTGTCGATGTACTTGAGAATGTCTCAATTTTTTCATTACAATAGTAATTGTCTAGACAATTGCACAAAAGTTCGATAATTTTAAAATTGATAGACAAAATATTCAATCCCCATTCTAGGTCGTTTTTCACTAGATCTAGAACTTGCTATCTGACAACGGAATGATAAAAGTTCACATCTGTTACAAATTACATCATTTGTTGTGTTGTGTTATGTATTATTGTTGGAAAAATGAATATAATGGCCGATTTTGGAATAAAATTTGAGTGGGACCTGTTTGATTAATTTGGAAGATCAAGATTGATTTGTATTATCCTCTATGAAAACATCGAAATCATATATTTATTTACCAAAAATGATGCTCGGGTAAATGAAAATTGGAGCTCAAAATAATGCATTGGAAAATGTTTTGTGTTGAAGGGGAACTAGTTTAAAAGTTGTCCATATATGAAAATAGATAAAGACATGGCTACTTTAAATATGATTGCACTTTAGAATGATGTAATCATGTGTAGTATAGAGGTTCTCTCCATATGCGCACGCAGGGGGTGCCAATCACATATCGAAACAGCCTTCGAATCTAGAAATTGTGTGCGGACGCAACCTGGGTACACGAATGTCGAATCGGATTGACCAAAAATTGGCCCTTAGGAGAGGTTCACATTTTGCCTTTATTTTATCTTTCCTAAATCTTTCAAATTCTTTTTAACTCCTAAAATGTGATTATGTCTGTGTTAATGGAGAGAATCAAGCACTTACGGTGTGGAGTCGAATCTATTTTAAGGAAATTGTATTCACACAAGCCTCAATTCATTTGATTAATTTTTTTTTAAAAAACTATTTAGATTACTTGTTTTGTTTTATTTTAATTAATAAATTATTTGATTTGTAATAGTTTGGCTAACATTGAGTTAACCAGTGTACGGTATATGTTTATTCGATATTTATGTTAGTTGCAAATTCGATAAGTGTTGCAAATCCGGTATGTGTCTACCCAATATTTGTTAAGCCGATATACATAATGGTATGTTATCCTTGTAATGGAATGTGATTGCGACTTTATGTTAATATACCTTTACTGTGGATAAGTCAAATTCAATTCATTATGTCTATGTTTGGCTTAGGCAGTACTTTGAGACTTGCCACCACCATAGTTGGCTTCGTTTTGGTGCCCAAATGATCAAATTCGTTCTCTTTTGTAAAGCATTTGCAGCCGCTTTCTACCTATGTTACGTCAAGGATTGTACTGCCTTTCTTGAGAGGATGTAGAGTCCTCGTACTCCCCTTGATTTCTGATCGACCTGTCTTTCTTTCTTATGTTCTTTTTCATAACTTCGATTTGTGTTTCATTTTCAACCATTCTTGTTTCTAGCGACTCTACTAGAGATCAAGCTTTTCAGGTTCACTTTTCTTTTAGAGATAAATTAATATTTTTATGTGTATTGTTATAGATTCTCTTGTTCTTGAGCACCTAGATTATGTTATTAACATATTATAATGCTAACCAATCTTTTATGATGCATCCATACCCTACATTTTTCTTCCTCCGATTGCCATGTCCGGTTTTTCTCTTACTCGATTCCCATTTGGGTTGGTTCTTTTTGTTCGTAAAATTTATTTTCAATAATATTTACTGAATCTCCAGATTCTAATTCGTTTAAGACGAAATTGTAAAGAGTTAGTGCTCGATTAGTTACAAGTCCTCAAATTGACTTCAATCTTTGTATAATACGAGAATGGTCTCCTTAAGGGAGTCTATTCAATACCCATTACTACAAGCATATTGACATCTTTAAATCTGAGAAAGAAGACTGTCCAAATAGTTGGTAATGGTGACTTCATCTTTTTTTTTTTTCGAATTATTATTACATTTACTCTAAACATGAACTTTTATTTAAATTAGGTTGAGTCGTGTCGTTCAAAAGAAAGAAGAAATTTTATACATGGTAACAAGAAGTCATTATCAACTATAGCATTAATGTTTCCATCCAATAGGTACATAAAGGAATATTGAACTGGAATATGAAAATACTGCGAAATATTACCAGAATGTGTATTGTAAACACTTGAACCATTCACAGGTTCTGGCCAATGCTGATGTTATAAACACCTAAGTCCCAAAATGTAAATGTGTCTATTTCAGCTTAAAACCGCGCTTTGCCTTGGCTTTCTTATCATTATTCTCTTTATTCCCCTGATTCTGAGTGCAACTTCGAGACATATGCCCTGGCCGGGGGCATTTGAAGCAAATGTTCTTCCCAAATAAACACTTCCCTCTGTGGTGCCGGTTGCACTTGGTGCAATGTGTTTGATTAGACCTTTTCTTCTTGTTTGGGCTTTCATTGTTGTTTCCTTTTGGCTCCAACGCATCCAAATGTCTCTTCTCTGATCTCTCTTGTTCCTCTCCTTCATTAGTTGGGTTTAAACCACATTCAATGCTCTCGACTTTCACTAATTGTGGAGCCAAATGGGATAACTCATTAAACTTGCGCTCATACTCTGACTGTGACGTGAGCAACTTTGCCTCTTTCTGATCTTTAAGTGCCTCGGAAAAGTACTTCTCAAGCACCAGCCATCTGAATCGAGCCCAAGTCATATTCCGTTCTGCTGCAGTTTTAGTCCTCCTAGAACTCTCCCACCAATGACAAGCTCTATTTTTTAGCATAAATGATGCACACGAAACCTTCTCTACATCAATGCACTCCATGACTCGATAAATACGCTCCATATCTTCTAACCACTTCTCTGTTGCTAAAGGGGCAGCAGTACCATCGAATGATGAAGGGTTGAACTTGAGAAACTGCTCAATAACAATAGTAGATCCATATCGCTTTTGAGGTGCAAGAAGCAGCTGGTCGTTCTTATTCTCCTCATTGTTACTCATGTTAGATGAAGAACCGTTGCTTGCTTCAGGTGCTTCCATTCCTTCAATATATGGAAGAAAAAACTCTGTAAGTAAATGATAACAAATGTCTCATTTCTACTCCATTTTGTTCTAATCTTAATACTCTAGCTAGCTCTACAAGGCTGTCTTTAAGGTCCTCCCTAACTCTCCCAAAGCACATGCTTGTGATGTTTAAAAGAAAACAGTAGTACATCTTTTAATGGAAAATATACAAAATATAAGTCCATGTTTGGCCTCATTTTCTAAAAATTCATTTTTTTCTCAAACGCATTTTCGACTAGAAATTTCATGGGACACATATCTTTATCAACTTTCAACCATATATTTCATTAACTATTGTCAAAATCTACTAAAAATCTATCTTTTAGATAAACCAAACAGGGGCCAAACCATTTTTTTTTTATGATTCATTTATGCTGTGCACATCCTCTGGATTTCTTATAAATCTACTTCCTTCTTTTAGACTCTCTCTTGGATGTCATCCCTAATTCTTCCTCAAAGCATATGCACATGAGTGTATAAAAGATGAAGCAAAATATACATAAGCGATTTAAATCATTCTTAGTCATAATTCTCTTAACACTTACGTAGATTGATAGTGGAGGGTAGGCCATCGCGTAGCTAAGCTTGGAGATTGATTAATCATTGGCCATTAAACGGAAAAGAATGCATAAGACGTATAAGAGCACATGAGGCAATTATATTTCCATAAGCTCTAACTTTTTCCTCTTAAAGTCCAGTAACTAAAAAGTTGGCTCTGATAACAAGCAGTGATGCCCTTCTCTCTCGGACATCAACCTCTGATCTCTTAAGTAAAAGGTTCAACTCTTTGGGCTCACACTCGGCACATAACTTTATAGATTAGGAAAAGACCCCTTAGCGACATAAGAACCACTCGGACACTTGCACCCAACTTTACTAACACATTAAAGTATAAACATACCAAAATTCATGCAGAAATAATGTAGGGAAGGGCTTCAACCACTTAGGGGAAGTCAGTCTCTCTCGACAAAATGTTTCAGCAACCACTCTGTCTAAAAACGTACGTAAGTCTCAGCACATAATGAGATGGGGAACGAATTTTATAACTTTGCAAAGCTAACTTCATGTACTGACATATTAAAAGGGCAGAATCTGGTTTCATCTTTAAGTTGTGCTTAAGTCTTAGCTATTGCAAAATTAGCCTGTGCAGAACAGCTTTGACTTCAAAAAATTATTAAAGTTCATCATAGAATCGTCTGGGACGTAATTTACATGAGAACAAGTTACTAATACCAAGTATAATTTTCGTGAAAACTGATTTTAGGGATAAAATCACGAAATTATGACAAAATGGAAACGTGGGAATTGAAAAACAGAAAGGATAATAATAGTATTTAGTACCGTTTTCAATAAATTCGCCCTAAAAGCAATTAATTAGATCATTCCTATACATCAACATATGAAGAAAACTTCGTATTAAATCAACCCTGTTCATGGAAGCAAAAGCAACTATACATTATGGAATTTCGTTATTTTCCTAATTTAATTAAAGACCAAAATCTCAATCTCTCTAATGAAAAATCTCATACGAAATCTCTACGCTTAAGAATCGCAATAACTATTTTCAGTACCAAAAAATGCAAAGCACAAAGCAAAAACCTTGAAAGAAATATCTTACTAATTATTGGGTTGAGATTTTAACTGCAAGAACGTGCTCTTCTGAACTTGAAATCAAAAATCGTATTCGATCCTTCTTCTCCTTTTCTTTCTTACTCTTCTCTGTATCCCTATTTTTTCTCAATCTTGATTTTCTGTTGACCGAGAATTGCACGACGGTTGGATATACAAGTGGTTTTTTTAAGGAATGTTTTGATTATGCATAATAGTTTCCTCATTGGAATCAAATTCTAGAAAATTCCCTTTCCATGCGAGAGCGTGTTCACGTTTAAATTCCTAAGTTTAGGGAATGTATGCAATCAAACTAACTTAATTGACTAAAAAGTCATTTACTAACTCTTGTATTAAGTGGTATGGTGGGATTGAGAGTTAATTGTTTCAATGCAGATCGAACTTTGAGCATTGTGACGTTTCACTCACTGAACGTCATCTCGCATCCCATCACTCAGAGACGGCCCTAAAGATGCGTGAGTTGAGCGATCATACATGGCCTCATCATTATAGGGACACCAATTTTTTTTTTTTATTTATGTATATATATGTATTTATATATTTAAATATTTATTAATTTTAAATTTTAATTATTATATTGAGTTAAATAGCACCATGTTTATGAAAAAAAAGAGTTAAAAAATAGACAAATGATTATTTTTATTTAATATTGTTGTATTTCTTATTCTTAATTACATATTATACCAAGACATTTTTATTAAAGTAAGGAAAATTGTTTAGATGGTTTAGACTCATTCACAGCTAATTTTAGTGTGTTGTGCTTAACTATTTTCATTTATGTGTTATTTCTTTATTAATTGCATGCATTTGACTTAGATATATAATTACATAAGATACTAAAATTAATCATAATGTAATTAACTAGTTATAATTTTCTTAAATAGTATCATACATTAAATAATTTCAAGGAAAAAGAAAAAAGAGGAAAAAATATAATTCGTAAGAAAAAATATTTTGATGAAAATGTCACTGTAGAAGACGTACAATTACTTGAAGATTATTACATAACTAATTATTTCTTCTATATAGAAGATCAAGCACTTAGATCACTTGAACGAATGTTCGATCGATTCAATTCATATGCAAAAAAATTGGATTTCTATTTTCTTTTGACAAGTTAAATTCAATGGATGATGCAGATTTGAAAGCATGTTATGATCATCTTGACATTGTTTTAAGACATGTAATTTTTTCGATCTTGATGGCAAAAATTTACTTCAAGAGCTAAAAATTTTGCGTACCAAAAGAAATAAAGACAATTTTTCATATATTAATTTATTTGAAATACCAAAAGAAACAAAGACATTTTTTGATATATTAACTTATTTGAAAAGAATGGATTGTTTTTCGAATACATTTATTACTTATAGAGTATTAACAATTAATATTATTGTTGCATTTGCAAAAAGAAATTTTTCAAAATTAAAGTTATTAAAATTTTATTTATAATCAATCATGTTATAAGAACGATTGAATGACCAAACTTTAATATCTATTGAACAAGATTTGCTAAAAACGAAAGTTTAATTAGTTAGTTTTGCTTTTAGAAATGCGAGAAAAAATATTTTTACATAATTTGTTGCAATTTAAAGTTTTCACGTGGTATTTAATATTTTCAATTTAAAAAATTTTCTCATATGAAATTGCACGAAAAGTTTAGAGAGTTGGATGATTCTTTAGTGATGACATGAATTTTAATGAAATTTGGAAGATTTTTTGAATTTTATTTGTACTTTTTTTATTCAGGATATTTAAAAACTAAGCAGTATTTAAAATATCATAATTTTGCGATATATATATATATATATTTCATGAAAAGAGACTATTTTAAAATGTCGCACATGACATCCAAAATTTCAAAACCAACCCTGCCATCACTCACTGAAATTTATATTGCTATACTCTATTGCTCGTTAAGTTATTCACGTCACCAACACTTGCATATGTGGATGATGGAATTGACACGTAGCTATTAAATGACACAATAATTTTACTTGTATAATCGAGGTTAACAACTTCGGTTGACAACCTCTCACATGCGTATGGGGTCCGCATGTTTAAAAAACTCAAAAATAAAAAAGTAGACCCCCATGTGAGAGATTGTCAACATCGATTGTACACATAGCATAGTTCTAAATGACGACACGTCTTCTTAAAAACACAAATTGGCTGCCACGTTGGAAGTCGCTGAAAGACTTCTACTCCATTTCTCAACCCCCTTCTCTCAAACTTCTGTAACTACATCAAACCCCATCAAATCTCCTTTAAGTTGATTGTATAGAACTTATAATAAAAAATAACGAAGCTTTGATGGCAGAAAATGGTGAACAGAAGTTTATTGCCATTGCGTAACATATAGCGAATACTGTGGGCAATACCGTCACCATGATTAATGATATACTCTAACTTCGACGAAAGATTACGTGAAAAGTTAGCGGCAAAGCTTTCCGATTAAGCTTTCCGGATGAGTTTGGGAGCCTCGTGGAACGTGGTGCCGAGTCTTTTGACTTGACTCATGGTGAGTCAATCCATCTTGATTGTTCCAATGAAGATGTTTTTGGTAAAGAAGACGCTAATGGGAATGAAATTCCAGTTGTGCACCCGATTGCAAATTACTGGGGACTTGCAGGAGATCGCAAAGAGGATGGTGGCTGCTAGGTACGGGAAGGAGTGCTCTCACGCGTATAGCACTTGTCTCCACGTTTACTAACTTATCGAAGAAGCAACAATAACAAACCTCGACGCTTGCTGTTTTAAGTACTTGAAACCTAAGATCGATGTCAAGTCTATCTCATAAGTCTAAGGCTAAGCCGAGATCAAGCCTACTCCCTCTAGAATATAAGTTCGAGGTTTAGCTTACATTAGATCGAAATTGAGCTTGCCTAGCTAGCCCAATTATTTGAGGTTACTCTTCTAGTCCAATATGCTTTTTAGGAGCACTACCTATTATTCGCAATAAGCGTAAATAAATGACGAAATGTTTAAGTCGATGTCTTGGATAAGGTTTATTGTGTGAGAGATGAAAATAGGGTTATTAGCACAAAAC
>CAIGRL010107541.1:0-11166 GCA_903798325.1 Fraxinus xanthoxyloides
TAAAAAGGATGGTCTGGAAGCTCCAAAATCTGCAGAAATAGGAGTGATTAGATGTAAAGAGGAAGAAATTCAGCATCATGAAACCTCAACGTGTAAATGCACAAATCAATGAAAAAGATTGTGTTACTTTGCTGCTGATAAATTAGTATTTAGGTACGCGAGCATAAGCAAACCTTCAATAAATCGGACAATTAATTCTACAACAGAAAAAGTTAAAAGATAGGTAACCTCCATTCGCTTCCCACTTTCGTCCTTCCCAACAAATTTCAAGCCAGATTCTTCCAAAATGCTAACCATCTCCGGGTTCACCTGCAACAATTGATGAGGAAATATGTAGTGTTATTGATAATAAAACGTCAATCAAATAGTGAATCTGTTAAGTAATATTGATTAACCTCGTATCTATGTCGATGTCGTTCATCCACGTAATCCGAACTGTGATACCTGTAGAGATAAAAATTGTTAGAATAGTTTATGAACGAAAAATCATTGTAGGATCAAACAGGTTATAATCTCTTCAAAACTCCAGGTCCTGAAAGAATATATTTTACACCGTTATGCAGAACTTTCACAAAGCTGCAAGTAAAAGAAGTACATGCCTGAACCAAGTAGAGAACATATAATTCTTTTATTGCAGCTAATCAAAAGAAATAAATATCATAACTTGAAGCTTCAATCGAAGTACTCAAGCTAATTTGCAATTTCAGGTGGTGCTAATATTAACATTTGATGGCTTGAAGATCATATTGTTTGCAAAAAAAGGTGATCAAAGATGAAAATTTCACAAAAAATTGTTATCAATTATGAACTTGCTATCAGTCCATTCAACTAATTGTCAAGAGGAGCCAAACAAGTATTTTGTGGTTCTGCACGTGGCATTCTTGTTTAAAGCTTAAACTCATAGGGCATTGCAACGCTTTAAATGGAATGGTGCATATTATTTCTTACAGCTTTGCTGTGATACAATCTGGATTCTGAAATAACGTTCTTCGACAACCAAGTCTCATTGTGCTTCCCATGTGTGTTTTTGAACCCTGGGAGCACATATAGAAAAGACAATACATTTGTCATTTGACTTCGGGAATATCCCTTCAAACTATATAATGAACTACCTCTGGCATGAAAATAACGACAGGATGGGGAGTCTTATCATCAAACTCGGTACTGTTTGCCCTTTCCAAGCCCAAAACCTGCATAGCATGGAAGTGGTTAGTCCTTGATCATTAAAAACAAGAACAAGTCCATGATTATTAAAAGAAATTACTTACAGATCTCGCGATTTCAATCACAGATATCTGCATCCCCAAGCAAATCCCAAGATAGGGAACTTTATTTTCTCTCGCATATTTTGCAGCCAATATCATCCCCTTCACACCACGATCTCCAAACCCACCAGGAACCAAAACACATGCAGCATTCTGAAAACATGGTTTCTTTTGGTATCAACACAATTTTCAGCCAGTTCATAAATTAGGTTTCATGCTATTTGACAACATGTAGCTAGGACAGAAAAAGGAACCCCACAATGTAGGAGCAGAACTTTTACCACAGGAGACTCCACAGTGGAGCAGGTAGGAGAAATATTGGTACATTGACAAATATAATGACGACACCAATCGTGTTTGATTATCAGTAAAATGCCATTCTTTACACGGCAACAGAGAAAATATGTAACATGATGACATGTCTAGCGCACTACAACCACAACCTTCAACATCAACAAACAGAAGGAAATGACACTATGGCCAAGAGTTTACAGCTACTAATTAGAAGTCCCAAACTAGAAGATTTCAAGAAATCGAGAAACTGGTATGTGCATATCACAGACTACAAATCTCAGCACGGCTAATAAACTATGGTTTCTGACAAAAGTATAATTACCTTGGGGACAAAAGAATGATGACGACTAAAAATGCAGAATGCAGTGATTACCTTTAGAGTTTTCCATGCGACTGCATGCGCTTCAGGTGTCTGGAGCATAAATAGTAGGAGTACAATCAGGGGCAATTGTAAAACACAGATAAAAAAGTTACGTAATGGAACTGTTGAATTCTGTACCAAATTTGCACTATCATCTTCTAGATCTGAAGCTGCAATCCAGTCAATCAATGGCTTCGATGAACACGCAATGCACGCATGCAGGAGGGCCTGCAAATGGACCAGAGCAAAACAATAAGTTCTGATTTAAGTGTAGAGAGACATTGTCTTAATGACGGAGTTATATAATAGTCACACCTTGACAACAGACAAATAAGAATCTGACATCCCAACGTACTTTCCCACCATTGCAATTCTTACCTGCATTAGCAATCATTTCTTTCATCCAATGACAGAATAAAATGGGCGAAAAATGTGACTTGAAGGTAAAGTCTACTAACAGAGTTAGTGAGGCTGTCAAATATCTCAGCTCTCTTGGTCCATTCTTGCAAGTTAGGAGGCCTGGCAACACTGCTACAATCGTTGATAAATGTGAGAAATACGAACCTAGATGATATGGTTACTCTAGATCATTTTAAATTTGTACACACAATATATGTGATTGGATTAGAACATTTATAGTGAAATATCTTGCAGCACACAGAATACAGGATCCAAGTTCAAGATTGGCTCTATATTGTTTGACTCATGAAGATTAACAGTACCAGCGGGTGAAACTGCATGTAAGAGGCTAAAGTATTCAGATAAGAACTTACCTCAATAAGTCTAAATGTTTTAGAATGGCATCGTGTGCATTTTGGTTCTGGTCCAAAGAACAACATCAGAAATCAGGGGTGAGTATCTTAATGGTGCAAAGCATAGTTTAGTGCCAAGCCCTCAACAGAATATTACCCACCCGAAGCAGAAGAGGAACATGCCAAATGTTTGGAACGTCATGGATACTAAGAATATTTCCAACCTGGGATAGCAAAAAACCATTACAAAAGAATAAAAGGAGAGCAAGTACCCAATTTGAAAAGTCCTACAACAAGTATTATGAATAACTTACAGGGACATGGCAAAACTGTGACAATTTCTGCTTTGTATTCTCTAACAACGGCTGCAACAAACATACATGACGTCAAGACCACATAAGAGGATAATAATGTTGATGAGACATGCATATTTAATGCATGCCAACCACAGTCTACAATGCTGAAACCAGAATGTCCATACCATAATTAGAGTGTTGCTGCTCAACAACTCAAGCTCTAACCATATATTTCTATAATAATATTTAACAAGAACAGATGGTGTATGAGCATAAGAAGTCCAATCTATCTAGGTGAAGTATCAAAGGTGCATGAAGTAATATCCTATTCAACTTGTCTATAAATTTATTCAAAGCAAAATGGTAGTGCATCCACACCTGAGCGGAACGACATGCCAGAAAATGAGGAGTCAAACCTAATGCTCTCAATTCTCGCACACTATGCTGTGTGGGCTTTGTTTTCTGCCAACATGCATACACAGAGCTAGAAGTTAAGTCCAAAAGGAAGATGATGGAAAATAAATTTGACTCTTCAAAAATCAGTAATTTAATTCGAACAGATATTGAAGCTTGCAACCAAGAGGCAAAGGGTATTACTTGCTCACCCACGACGCCAAGAACGGGTATAAGACTGACATGAATCAGACAGAAATGATCTTGTCCTGTGAGAAAAAATGAGATTGGTATGAACACTAACAAGTAACAATAATCTGACAATTTTAAGAAACGGGCATGCAAAATATTTGCACATGTTCTGACCAAGCCATTGGAAAATGCAGAAAATAATGCAACATTACCAACTGAGAAGAACAATTGTCTCAGAGCTTCAATGAATGGCATTGACTCAATATCGCCTAGGGAAAACATTTCTTGGATTATTGTGCAGAAAAAAATAGGTGGACAAAAAAGAGAATTTCTTCCATCCGGAAAGAGTCGTACCTACAGTCCCTCCCAGTTCTATGACACAAACATCTGCAGCTCCATCTTTCCCATCCACGGGAATAACAGATACTGATTCAATCCAATTCTTAATGGCATCGGTGATGTGGGGAACTACCTGCAATCAAATCAGGAATGCAGAGCAAATAACAAGAATAAGTACTCTCTCCTCTCATTTCAGATGTACCAAATAATACTAAATTACTAATGAATATAGCACAACCTGCACAGTCTTTCCAAGATAATCGCCTCTCCGTTCCTTTTCAAGAACAGACTGACAAAAGAATGAACAGGTTAAGTTTCTCCAAATATAAGTATAACCATATCTCAAGCAGTCAAATTAGCGTCATAGAAACCTGATATATCTTTCCTGTTGTAATATTGTTCTCTCTAGTAAGTGTCACGTCCAAAAATCGCTCATAGTTACCCAAGTCTAGATCTACCTATTAAAACAATGCAGTAGAAATAGAATTATGAGATAGTAGTTTTGAAGCTAAAATAAGCAGGCTAACTTCAGAGAACGAGCATTAGAAATTGTTAATAAACAACTGGGGGAATATAACATAATCATTGGAGATATGAATATTTCACAGAAGTAAGAGACGCCAATTTACAGGCTGCATGCCTGCGTCAGATTCCAGAATTTCAAAATGGAAATACAGATTTAGTGCTTGTTTGTTCAGCATTTTGGAGCAACTTTATAGCCGAATTCCGTCCGTTATACAGTATTTCTCAGAGAAGGGTGTAGTTATTATTGACTGAATGTATGTAAAATTACCAATGTGCCCCTCCAGGTAAAATTGATTCTTCTTTACAGGACAATTCCGTTAAGTGGCAAAGATGTGCAGTCAATAATTACCGAAAAAGATGGGTCCTACGTACCTTCCAATGGGCAAAAAATGTATTAACAGCCGGCCAAAATGGCTCCCAAACATGGGCTTAATACAATTAGTCTACATGTTTTCATTGACTATAAACTGAGAAGAAAAGGATACTCGGAGCTCGAAAGAAAGATACGCATTCAATTTGTAAGCAAAATACACATCCAATCTGATGCAAATTGAGGGCAGTGACAGTCAACTATTATTAGAACAGCTAATGATTACAAGCATGCTTTTACTTGACTCCTATAATAGATGGCAGAGAATAGTTGTCTGTCTAAACAAGACCACGTGAAGAAGTCAAACTCATGATATATCTAGTATGTAGTTTTGAGAGAGAACATAATATAATGAGCATACAGAGATTAAACATCATGAAGCGATTGCATAATATAACTATTTGATGAAGGAGGAGTAATTTTCAGATTAAATTTGGTTCTTGCAGCATTCTTCAGATCATTAAAACAACTGAAACCAGAAGGCTATGATATTGCGAATAAATGAAGAGAAGGATGAGGAAACCTCTCCGCCATCATCGAGAACGAAAACCTCCCCATGCTCAAACGGAGACATGGTACCAGCATCGGTATTCAAGTAAGGATCTGTCAAGAGAGAAGAACATAAATACCACCAACACCAAGTATGTAACCAAATTTACCTCAAATACCAAATTCATAATTATGTATGTACGATAAAGAATATTCATATGGATGCAACATATGAAAATTACCATTTGATCAAAAATTAAAAATGACTCGTGCTAAAAATAAATAAAAAACACGAGGAGAAGATAAATCACACCAAACACTAAGCTAAACTCCAAGTAAACCGAGAAAAAAAAAAGTAAAAATCATAGCACTCTCTTCAAACGAATGGAAATATACAAAATCGCAGCAAAAATGAATCAGCAATTAACTTATCGTCAAGTTACAAATCTAAAATAATAATAATAATAATAACCCGCAAAAAACTGACCAATTTTAATAGATGTAACACGAAGGCCACAGGCTTTGAGAACAACGCCGATACTGCTGGCGGTAACTCCTTTGCCGAGCCCACTCACAACACCACCAGTAACCAAAACGTACTTCATCTTCTATTACTTCGATTTTCTCTTTGCAAATTATATGCCTCTGGAGATTTTTGGCGGCACACCAGAAGTTCGTCTAAATGTCCGAGCGAATAGAGAATGCCCCTTCTTAGTTTCAAACTCAAGTCGCTTTCCTTTTATAATGGGTCCAGGGCTGCCAAGGGTTTCTCACTTTCTCCTCCACCGCTAAGCCCTATTTGCCCTTTTTCTATTTCTATATTGGAATATTAGCGAAAAAGTTAATTGAAAAAATAAAAATACTACTTTTTCAAAACAATACAAAAACCTACTTTTGCAAAAAACCAAAATAATAATAATAAAACGGTGACTTTTAAAATTAACGAAAAGTAAACTAATAATTGTTGCGAAGAATTGGTGTTGACCCTTTTTTTTAGTGTCGATAACTTGTTTGGGCCTTCGACTGATGTGTTTTCTTGGCCAAGGGGTTAGTGGGTGTTAATTGTCTTAGCCCTTTGAGCTTCATTATTTTTAAAAAATTGATTTTACTTTTTTGAAGAATGTGTGATTAAAAAGTAAGGAAAATTTTTCAGTTTATGTGTATTATTTTATTGGAAGAATATGTGATTGATAAGAGGAGAGAAAAAAAAAGAATTAAGGGTGTTTTTGAGCCACATTATTTTGGAATAGTAGATTGATGGAGAATGTGTGGTCGAAAAAGAAGGAAAATTTATTAATGTGATGAAAAATATTATTTTATTGAAAAATGAGTAGAAAAATGAGAATAAAAATTCTGAGCTAAAATTTAATGGGGACCAAACATGAACTTAGATTCTGTATAAAAATTAACTTTTGCGGGAACAAATGATAGTGTGCTTATAAAAGTTGTCTTGTGTAAAAGTTTTCTTCGTGTTTAGAGCAATAAAGATGCGATGATGTCCACGAATCTGGTGCACGTCCTTATTTCTTTCTATTTTTTTATTTTATTTTTCCTTTTTTGAACTACTTAGTCAAAATTTGTCTTGTTCCATTAACCCAAATACAAAATGCCAAACTTTGAGGGATTGGATGACTGTGACGAGAAACATCGATATAATTACAAGATCTATTTGAAATTTTCAACCAATTGAATTTAAGTAAAATCGAACCAAATTGACCGATTTGATCTATTACTTTCACCCACCTCTGAGAAGACATCTAGCATGTGTCGTGAAGTTCCTATTCTAGAATCAAAAACTATTAAGAATATGTACTGATAAAATGGTGTCCCATCAATAATAGCAAGAAGGCAATACTATGTTAAAAAAGTTAACTTTGTGCTGGTGCTTCTAGGTTTATTCCAATGAGCATTCTTAAACTTTGCATCGATTCTGTTTCTTTACTTGTATATATATTGTCGGGAATCAATGCCATGCAATCTACATATCTATTGAAAAATAACACATTTGCTCAATATTTCTAGATCATCAATAAGGATATATGTGTCAATTCACTTTGTCAACTGCAATTAGTAATTCTTAAACAATATAAAATTTGAATTAATTATCTTATATCTCTTGTATCATTATAAAATATTTACACAATTGACTGAGATGGATTGTTTTATGAAGATAGATTGTGGCTTGTCTTTTTAAAATATGATGATATTGCTGATCATATCCCAACCTGGATAATATTTTTTATTATAGGCTATTGAATATGGATAATTGAAATAAGTCAGCCCATATAGATCTTAACACGTAAATTTTGTTTGGACGGTCTGCATTATTTAAAAATTCATGGTGGTTGGTATGTTATGTAGCATCAATAGTGATTAGCGTCATTTTGGGTGATAATGAGGTTCATCTAGAACTGTTTAACAAGTTTAAATGCATTTTATTTGATTGCTGAAGTTTGAGTGAACCCCCAGTGTCACTTAAACGGCGCTACATAGTATTTTTCTTGGTATTTAGGCTTTCGATAATATTTATTTGATATGTAAGCTAAGAGTTTGATTAAAACAAAAAAAGAATCAAAGGTTGAATAATTGTTTGTCGAATAATAGGTAAGGTTATTTAGCCCCTGTTTGGCTCACATTAAATTTTTCATTCTCATTCTTCTACTCATTTTCAACCACACATTCTTCAATAAAATAATATTTTCCATCACATCAATAACTTTTCCTTCTTTTTCAACCACTAATTCTCCATCAATCTACTATTCCAAAATACATTCTTCCAAAATAATATCNGAAGTTTGAGTGAACCCCCAGTGTCACTTAAACGGCGCTACATAGTATTTTTCTTGGTATTTAGGCTTTCGATAATATTTATTTGATATGTAAGCTAAGAGTTTGATTAAAACAAAAAAAGAATCAAAGGTTGAATAATTGTTTGTCGAATAATAGGTAAGGTTATTTAGCCCCTGTTTGGCTCACATTAAATTTTTCATTCTCATTTTTCTACTCATTTTCAATCACACATTTTTCAATAAAATAATATTTTCCATCACATCAATAACTTTTCATTCTTTTTCAACCACTAATTCTCCATCAATCTACTATTCCAAAATAATCTCAATCAAACACACTCTTAAGATAGCTATGATATTTATGGTAAAGCTGACAATATTTCACCTATTACAACAATAAATAATATAATAGTGTCGAGCACTTGTTCGAATCTTCACAAAATAAAGTGAGTATTGCTTCCTAAGAATTTCCTCCTGCTCTCATAACCACGTGTTTGATGGCACACTGAAAGGATTTCGGCCGAACAAATGAGGAATATGAATTATAGAATAAATATCATAAATAAGTGAAATTGCGATATTAGTATCGAAGATTGCTTGTCTCATACCTCATCTCCCCTTTCCCGTGTAAAGCTGTGTTGGTCGTTTCCATGTGGCACGGCACATTGGGCCGACCTTCTTGCAAGATACGGGCTCAATAGAGATGTTGAAGCACATCTGTTGATCGGCCCAATAAGTACCCAAATCGATTGACTTCATCGGTGTACAGTTTTCTTTCTTGTCGTTTGGAAGGAAATAACCTTTCCAATTTCGACGAGTTTTCCTTGGAGTTTTTTAATTTTTTTCCTCACTTACTTTTCTATGCCAATCAAACTGAAGGAAAAAAAAAAAAAAAAAGGACCTAAACGTTTTAAAAAAAGCGACAAACACTAAAAAAAAAGTGATAAAAAAACCAATAAATAATAATAAATAAAATTGACACATTAAAAAAAGGTGACCGCCCTTAAACATTCAACTGGACAATTGCCTAATAATACACTGGGTGACTATCCAGTGAAAAACCAGTGACATTATGTCATATTTTATTAAAAAAGTGAAATTTAAAAAATTATGTTGTTGATAGTTTGTATATCGTCCAACTTTAACTTTCGGATGATAGCCCAAGCAGTTCAAGGGCAATAGGACCTTAAACTTTCAACTTGACAATCGCCCAGTAATGCACTGGGTGACCATCCCGTGTAAAACCAGTGACATTATGTTACTTTTTTTTAACGAAAAGTGACTTTCTTAAAAGAAAGTTACAATGTGTCACTTTTGGTAAAAAGGTGATATATGAACGCTTAACATTTTTACAGTACATCCGTTCAATGAAAGGTAAACATTGTAAAGTTCAGAACGTTATAGAAACATTGTCACATACAAGAGCTTAATGTATTCATTATGTTACTTTTTGTTATGCTAACAATTATGTCAGTCTCTAAAGAGTTGTAATGTTAAAAAAGTAACATTGTATCACTTTTTGTTAAAGATGTGATATTATATCACTAGGAGCGACTAGCATGCTAGTCACTTTGACAATGAATACACAGTTAGAAGCATTGTTACATAGTCAACTTTTCTGAACTTAAATGTTTCTAAAACTATCTTCATTAAGGGCCAGTTTGATAAATAAAGGTGGAAAGGAATTCCAATTTCATGTTATTTGGAAAATAAAAACTCACCAAACCTTATGAATTCGTTTTCCATGAAACCAAAGAAAATGCAGTTTAAAATGGTCGTACCTTGGAATTCGGTTTCCATTTCCACGTTGCAATCAAATGACCAAAGTGTAATTCATTTTTCTCGGATATGACATTTTCTATGGAATTCGTTGCAATTAAGCAGAACCTTAGTGTTATTGCTATATTTCTACCATTTGATAGTCTATTAGGCAAATAAAGTTAAAAGGAAATGTTTTACAACAATTTTTTTGAAAGCAGTAGTAAATCACTAAAGTTATTTAATATAAAAATAACCATTAATTTACTATTGAAACAAGAGAACAACAAGAACATTATTCAGTAAATTTCTGAAAGAAAAGATTACTTGATAGTAATTTTTAAGTTTAGGTAAATTGTGCTTCAACCGTCAATAGCTTTGAATATGTACGAATAATATAAATCTTAACTTTGGCAACTAGATCCATTACTATAATAAATGAATTAAAGTGTAAAGCTATAGATTCCACTCCATCAACAAGAACTCCAAGAAAAAAAATTCCCAAGGCAAGAAAGATCAAGGCAAATCATTACAAGCCCTAGTTATGGTAATACAAATGACATATACCATGTTAAGCATCAACAAAAATGTCTATTCTGACAACTAAATACTTCTATCAAATTTACAATCGAAAATCAATTGAAGCCTGGTGACCTTGGCACCAAATGGGTCGTTCTTGTCTAATTTCTTCATGACACCAACAAAAACTATCTGACTATTTCCTCTTATTTCCGCAGCAGTATCACCAGCATTTGCAATCCTGTTTACCCAACCTGCGATGGGAAGTATCAAGTACATGTTCTTTTAAGGAAAAAAAAAAAGGAATATATAAAAAGAAGGAACAACTTTCAGTAGGTAATGAGCCAACAAAAGATCATCCAATTTATGATCATTCAAATTGGTAAAATGAAACACAATGTATGCATGTCTAGACACTAATGTGCAATTTCTTCTACATATGCATCAACTTGTCACTTTACAAGCATACACCACCAAACAATTTTTAATGCTACACGAGTGATGGTTTTATCGAGACATTTACATTTTGTAAGGAAAGACAAATCAATAAATACCAATAAACATGGGAATTAGAAAAACCCCAACCACCATGCCTAGTCTTGCCTATGCTTTGGGGGACACAGACCACAAACTAATGCAGAGCCCCCCAGGTGCCTAACAACATACATTGTTACTTTTCTAAAATCCAAGTTAAACATTTTCGTAACACTTCCAAAACACCCACCGTTTTCATGAACTTCAACAGATTTATCGATGAAAATAAATATAAAAAAGTGATTTAAAGTTAAAAAAGTGACAGAAACTAAAAAGAAAAAAGAAAAAAA
>CAIGRL010107548.1:0-12681 GCA_903798325.1 Fraxinus xanthoxyloides
AAAGCCAAACGAACAAAAAAAATTGATTTTTTTTAACTTTTTGGCAATCCAAACAAATTCTATCACAAATTCTAATAAATTTTATCCGTTTAGTTGACAATTTTCATGAAAAACAAAGTCAAACAAATCAGGTGAAAAATTATATCAATCAAGCATAATTAATTACAATTCTTAATAAAACAATTTCTAAACAATTCAATTCCCTAGAATTCATTTTCTTTCCACCCATTTTTCATCTTTGCAATCAAACGTACCCTGACAATCTTTTTAAAAATATCACGAGTAGCACCAATTAAAGTCTCATGGCATTTACAAGGCATAAAAATTGAGGAAAAATAAGTTTGGTGGAAAAATTTATATATAAAATGACAAAAAAAAAATAAAAAATCTCGACAATTGGAAATCTCAACCTTATCTATAAGAGTCAGTTTGATTGTAAATGTGGAAAATGAGTGAAAAGAAAATGTTTTATAAGGAATTGAATTGTCTAGAAATTGTTCACTGAAAATTTTAATTAATTGTGTTTGATTGATATAATTTTCCACCTGTAAAATGTTAAAAATTTGGTGTTCGTTTGACTTCGTTTTTTTGTGAAAATTGTCTATTAAAGTGATAATTTTTCTACAATTAGATCTAGAATTTGTTCTAATTACCAAAAAAAAGTTGAAAAAATTATCATACCAAATATCATTCGTTTGACTTTGTTTTACATGGAAATTGTCAATAAAAATGATTTTTTTTACCATTGTGTTTTAAATTTTTTCCAATTGCCAAAAAAAGTTGGAAAAATTTTTACTACAAAAATGGCAAGAAAATCAATTCACCAATTTTCTAGAAAATAGGCGCATGAGGCTGCTTCTAGGAAAACCAATTCCTTAGAAAATAAACCCTATCAAACACTACATTTGTTGGAAAAAGGAAAAAAAAATTCCAACTTCCCTAGAAAATAATGCATTTCAATTATCAAATCAAGTGAGAATAATTTTTTGGACAATTCTAACCTTCATACACTCTAATTATTTCAATAATACATCACTTTTAGTTTTTCAATATATAATAATTACTACAAAATTCTAGTCATGTTAATTTTCAATTAATTAATATTCACATTAATCTAGAATTGTTATAAATGAATTTATTTCTATTCATGTATCTATACATTTTAATGGGCGTTTAAATTATATATTAACAATTAATTATTGCATACCAAATGTAATATAAAAATGTTGCTCATTTATAACATTTCATCATCACAAAAAAATTGAATCATAGAAGTTGAGTTTTAAGAGTATAATTTTATGCTCTTAAATTTCTATCATAAATTTTATTTTCTTTAATTCGTTTGAAACTCGTCAACTCCTCCTAACAAATCAAATATTAGTTTTATAGCAGTTATAAAGTATTTCTAAATAACGTGCAATGTACATTCAGCTCCGGCTAGTTCATTTTAAATGTGCATTAAAATTCCTTTGAATTTCCACGTTTTTTTGGTGGCCATTCCTTTTTCAAATGGTTACAAAATGACCCTTGAAGTAAATAGAAATAAACAAATCTCAACATCGGAATTTTATCAATAGTTATTTTGAGCCATTGGATGCTGACAAACCTGTGAGATTCAGTCAGACCGATAAGCAAGCACAGCTCATAGCTTCGAATGACCTGCCTCGATTAAACTGATGGTGGTGGGTTTTGATTCCCCTCTTCTTAGAAGGCGAGAAAAGCAAGCCATGTTTGGAAAATGGAATAATCTTTAAATTGAAAATTAATGAAGAAAATACACAATTCGTTCTAACTGATCAATTAAGAGTTCATTTTTTTTTCCCTTTCCAAAATATACATACAAGAGCCAAACATCCATTGGATTTAATCTGCATGGATGAAGAATTCACCCGAAATATTGTTCATTACACTAAATTGCATGTTCTCGGATGGTTTCCAATGCCTTTTCCTTTGGTTTATAAACCAGTTGTTAATTTGTTTCTGATCCAATCCTGTCGATTCAGCCAGCGCAATTTTATCAGCTTCCTAGACAAGCGAACACACGAACCAAATCAAGTTTGGTAATACTGAGATGTACGTAATGAAACATGATTAAGAAAGAGTACGGTTTTTCATCAAATATAAAATCTAAGTAATTCATCATCGCAACACATCTATTGTTTATACGCCCTTTTGACAGGACCATGTCAATTTCAAGAATGCATTATGTGCACGTTCAACACGTGATTCAATATTTCAAAATTATACGGGTTTCTCATTGAACGTATTGACAAGATCATGTCAATCTCTGTGATGTGTTGCGTCATGTTTATCACCTTATATTGGGACACAATTTGACATAATTTAACCCTTAAAGGAGCCCAATCCATCACATGATAATGATAAAGAATCATATTCATTTCATCGTAAGAGTTCGATGAAGGAAATACTAACCGTTGGATAAGGCCATTTGCAGTGACCATTCCACCATTCAAGCAACATTTTCTTTGCTCCGTTTGGCAGTTTTCCATTTTTCTTCTTCTTCGAAAATTCTTGCTTTAGTTTATTTATGTGGCTACCATATCTTAATATGAGTTTGTCTTTGAGTTCACGGTCATCATTCTTGATTTGTGCATCTTGTACTTCCGTCACTCCACTGAACTCCTCATCCGATGACAAGATTCCGTCATCTAGACGAAGAATAAAAGAAGGGTTTTCAACTTGAGATCTAAAAACATGTATATGGTAACGGATAATTAAAGTAAATTTCTCAAAGTAATCAAGACACTTCGCACATCAAAACTAGAACACTTAAGTTTGACATAAAATATTGGATTAAATGTATCGATATAATTGATAACATTGTAACTTGTAACAAATATATTATTATTATTATATATTATATTGAACTAGACAAAAAAAGGGGGAAAAAAGAAACAAAAATCTTGGGTTTTTATGGGTTTGGAACTTGAATCATTTTCATCCATTTATTTTCTGGGGTTTTGCTATATTTATTAATAAACTAATGGGTCAGCAATTTCTTAGTCAAATAAAGAAGGTAGGGCTCAACAAATTGGGGGAACCCACATAAATGTCAGGTATGGGTCTCCATAACGTCCTTATCTCATGGAATCCAAATCGAACTGTCCAAATTAGGTCAGGATCAGCACGCACCAAAAAGAAAATAACATGACATTAAAAGGATTTTTTTCTAATAATAATAAATAATTAGTGAAATATCAAGAACTAATCTTCGAAGAAAACTCAGAATCACTACTGATCGATCAAGGCATAGCTCAACTAGTAAAAACAATGACTTTGAACTACATCATTGACCAGACTTCAAGTCTTTTATCAGGGCAAGGGTGAAATTTATGTATATACATAAAATTTAATTCGATGTATCATTTATGTTTTTTAAAAAAAATATTTAGCTACACACGAACACATTATAGCAATGCACTTCACCTTAATCTAGCTCTAATTGGAGGGAGAAATCGAAAATACTTTAAATCTGTTGACTCAAAAAAATATTGGATGTGAAAATTGAGAATATGAATGGAAGATAACAAGATGGACAAATGCTACACAGTATATCCTATAACAACAACAATTAAATATGCACAAGTCATACGAATCCCCTGTTTGGTGTACATTTTTTTTCCAAGAATGAATTTTTTTATGTGATGGAGAATACGTCGTTGAAAAAGAAGGAAAAATTGTTTATGTGATAAAAATATTATTTTATTGAAAAATATGTGTTTAAAAATAAGTGGAAGAATATGAATGAAAAAAATAATGTGACTCAAATAACGACGAAATAATTACTTATATAGCTTGAATTAAAAGCCACACAAAATAATTTAGTTTAAATTAAATTTCAATTGTCCTTTGGACCTACTTGAAAATCCCACGTGAGATCCATAAACTGGAAAAATTGTGAATAGGATTTGACGAGCACTCCTAGTTTCTGACAGTACAGTGTGTGCTCGTGTGTGTAATTAAAAGGACTGACCGGCAGCGCAAACCCCGGGCGTCCATTTGTTTTCCTACACTAGCCTTATCCGGGCTTCCCCCAATAAAGCTAAGCTTACCCTACCACCATGTTTTATATCTATCTCTAATCTTGACCTAGTTCAACTTTGTGAGAATGATTTTCACATATGTATTGACGAAAGCGTAGATGACAGCAGATGATTGAATAAAAAAGTTAATTATGATTTTAACAGTTCAATAATATAATATGATGTCAACTTATCTGACAATGTAGCATAATTGTAGAATGATTCTAAACTCTAATGACTCTTTATCCAGTCAAACCTCGACCACTAACCTCTAAACGAATCAAGATGGAAGCAACAAGGTAGAATGAATGATAGTTCAAGGCATTCGTTGAAGGAAAAATATGTACAATCAATCTAGATTCTTGATGACAAGTTTAATATAACAAAAGTCATCAAAGTATGTCACTTTGTACCCATCTCAAAAACCAAAAAGATAATAGCCACAATTTGTGTCATGTAATCAACCACTAGAATTTAATGGATGAATAAATCGTACACATCACATTCATCATAATGTTCGAGTGCTTAAATTAAAATTTAAGTGATTATGAATTGTGAGTCTTACGAAATACAAGCTCGATAAGTATTAGATGTAAAACCTACTAAACATATAGATTAAAATTATGTTTGACGGACTTTAAGTTATAATTTAAACTTTGCCAAGGGTGAAATGGAAATATTATGGAAGCTCTTATGTGCCTCAGCATACCTTCATCAAGAATATCAATCATTCTTTACAAAACAATATCATAAAAATTGAAACCCAAAAAACACCATGCAAAAGAATATTTAATGTCGAGATTAAGGTACAGAAAACAAGAAGACCAAGGCCTCGTGAAGACAGCAATACATTTGATGCATACTATGAAAGCGCACGTGAAATTGTGCTAATACAACATTCAGGTGGATACCCATATCTTAAAAGAAATTAAATTAAATAAGTACACATTCACGTGTAAATTAAGATTTAAAAGAGATCAGACAAAAGTTAATCTGTACTTTCAGACAGTTAAAGAACTAATGACATGCCTTAACTCAATCCCTTTTACTTAATCGTTTATTTTAGTCGACAGCATATAAACATTCAACTTCAAAGGCTGTTACCAGATATGTACAGTAATGCTAATTGCACCTAGTCCATGCTGTGTAAAATAAGATAAGATCAGCAGCTTTTTCTGCATAAAATAATCTAACTTTGAGTTATTTTTGTAGATTTATTAGTGATTTAAAGATAAAGACGAGCAAATTAAGATGTGTACTTTGCACGCTTATGTATAGATTATACTCGTTACTTTAATTTAGGACAATGTCATTATTGTTGACATTACAACGATGAATCATTTTATTTAAAAGTTTAAATTATTAAGACGCGACAAATGATTTACTGTTTAATTTCTT
Organism: Fraxinus xanthoxyloides; assembly: GCA_903798325.1. Taxonomy (NCBI): domain Eukaryota; kingdom Viridiplantae; phylum Streptophyta; class Magnoliopsida; order Lamiales; family Oleaceae; genus Fraxinus; species Fraxinus xanthoxyloides. Next base: position 5,442 of record CAIGRL010107548.1, read on the forward strand.
TTCCAGCAAAAGAAGAAAAAGTATGGTTCAGACTGTTTTCCTTTGATAACAAGTGATTCACGAGAAGGCATAGCTTTAAACTCCCACCAATGGGGGAATGTGGGAGATTAGACAATTCCCAATGTTTATTTCCCATCTTTAGTTCACCTTTGAGGCCAACACATGATCTGTTGGAACTTGAAAACCCTTTTAAAAGTAAGCAGGCAAGCACGATTATATTAATACTTATATTTTAAGTCGTAAAATCACATAAATCGCACGTAATGGACCGAGTTGAAGACTAAATTTAACAAAATTGTCTCGAGTCTCCTCCCAACTCAACAAAGACTAATGGCAGACGATTCTTCTAAGCAAAACATCCTAGAAAGAATTATCTATCCAAAGAACGGAACGCCCATAAGATCCAATTATCCCAATCTTAAGGTAGAGTACAGTTAAAAATTAATCTTCTAATTGGCTGGGACGCTGATAAATTGAGAAAGCTAAAAGAGAAAGGACTGTTACTGTTTTAAAAAAGAAACTACTGTATTGTCATTATCTGCCCTCTGATACGTCTAATCAGAATCTCTACTTATAAATGGCTTCATTTAAATACTACAGTTGCAGTATTTTCAGTAAGGTATGCTAGAATTTTTTGCACAAATTAACAGGAAAAAGAGATCACGTGTAACAGTTAGAAGACAATCTGAAACACACACGGATATGTGAGAGTAAAACCAGTTTTTCTTTCAGTTTGTTTTAGGGTTTCTGTAAGGTATAAAATCTTGAAGGGCGCACCTTTGCAAAGATTGTCCAGTTTAATTTCCATCTCATTGAGGAACGACATTGCTTCGTCAAAAGGCCTTGACAGATCTGATTTGTACTTCACCAGTACGTTGTAGTATGTTTCCTGTAGATAGAGAGGAAAAAAAAGAATTTATAGAACTTTTTAGCTGAGACAAACAGGAGGATTAAGAGAATGATAAAATAGTAAAATAATAGGAATTTCAATGTGCAGTCACGAGATGACTGATAAGGAAACTCGAAACTTCAGTGACCAGTGAAAAAATTTAAATAAATTTTTTTGTCGAGATATTAGTTTCAACTCTTGTTGACTTGCTGTCACACACAAGTCTTTGTGTACTCGTGTTTATGTGTGAGGGAGGGAGGAAAGAAGGAAGACCATGAAGTCGTCGAGCTCAGGATCGACTCCTACACAAACTGATAGTTCATCTTGCTTACAAAACTCATATTCTCTCTTGATTTCGTCAAGCAAAGATGTTATTTCTGGGGGTGCTCCGACCTGAAAATTGAAGAACTTACTCAGCAGAAATTTATATGAATTGTACAAGAAAATTAACAAATTGCTAGTAAAATCTAAAGTCACTTGCCATTTTCAAGAATTATCTGATTTCTTTCCCCCAAAGTAGCAAAACCCTATATTTATTTATTTTTTTTGCAAAAATTATTACTGAAAACAACATAAATCAAAATCAAGAATTGTATGTATATCAGAATTTGTGGGCTTCAAAGAAACTGTAACTACCGGTACGAAGGCACTTTTCAAATCAAAATTCAATCAAATCTCTGACCTAATTCATATTATTACTTGGGAGTTCGAGGAACAATAAAGCAAAAAGCTGATAAACAATGCAACTGAAGTCTATAACTTTGGATCACTCTGAACCTTTTGGCAGTCGAGATAAGCATCAAGCAATTTTGGGTATGAAGGATGAGAAGCAATTTTTGCCTTGATCAAACTGGAAGCCTGTCCACTTTCATCTTCAGGTTTGCCTTTTTCTGTTTGTGGATGGATAGACTCCACTTCTGTTGACACTGAACACCGAAATTCAATATCGTCCGCCAATCCCGATATAGGGTACTGATGGTGATCGATGGACGAAATCAGGGCATGGTAGTGATTGTGATACTCTGCCGGGATAATCAGATTCTCCGGTGACATCAAGGCCTTATCTGAGTAATCACTTGCTGAATGAAGGCCATAAATTTCATCCATATATATAATCTTGTAAAATCACAGAATTATATATAATCAAAGAACCAGCTCTTGTTATGGATTAAATGACTAATCATGAACCATCAACTATCAAAAGTAATTAAACAGCTAGAGCTACACACGTCTACTTGCTGTTACAGGATTTCACTATAACGAAGAAGAAGTAATTACGGATACTTCGATTTTGGATTATGAATGGAGGAGATGGAGTTGAGGGGTGTGATTATTTTTTGAGAAGAAAACAAGAAAAGAGATGCTCAAGGTGCGGCTCAAGTGCAGAAGTTGAGTGAGGGGGAGGCCCTATCTCCATTATTAATTCATCGACAAGTTTCATTATATATTAAAACTATAAATTTTCCCAATTGCCTTTTTTTTCCCCTTTGCTTTTGAATTTCAAATTGCAATTTGCAAGCATAAAAATGAAATGAACTGGCACTAAGAGGGTGTTTGATAGAGATTAAAATCGGATTAAATTAAAAATATAGTTGTTATTGTTGTTGTTGACTTTTATTAGATGGGTGAGACCTAATAACGACTATATTTTCAATTTTAATTGGATTTTATTCTGTACCAAACAGGTCCTAAGCATCATCTAAGATCTAATCTCATAGCTAAGTTGGAAGAGATTACTCTTATGTCTTATCTAGAGGCGTAAAATTGGGATGAATGGGGCACGCCTAGGTTAATGGGAGTTTACTGTGTCGAAAGAAAAATGGGATTGAGCTGGTGCCGAATTTCAATTATGACAATAAAAGGTGAAACTCGAGGCTTCAAGCAAATTGCTCACTTTGTGATTAGTTCTTGCTATCTAGGCACTTCTGTGAGGCTAATTTTTATGTTGGAAAAATCTATTTGTGCAAAATAGATTACATGATTTTTTACATAATCAAAGCGTCTGTAATTTTTTACATATTCAACACGTGGCAGACCCTTATAGGCGTCACCCAATAGGGGGCCACCACATGTTGATTATATAAAAAATTATGTAATCTATTTGGTACACGTAACATCACTCGTTTGATACTCAAACTCTATTTCGATAGTGTAATTGCACGTCATTAAATTTATAATAACCTTTTTCTGCCCAATCCATTTCATCACCCACAAATTATGTTTTGTACATCTTTTATAATATCAAAATTCAGTTTAGATACGTTCTACACATTGTTGACTGATAAATGTATTTTGTATACTATGTGAATCATTAAATAAGACTAATTATTGTTAATTTTAACGATTTATGACTTAATTATGTATATATTTTGAGGGAATTGAAAGAAATGAATGAAGGGGGCAAAAATGAAGGAAATATAAAGTTTGAGAATCAAAGTGCAAATATTCAATAGTTGGTTTGGATAATAAAATGATGATTGAAGATCACATAGGATTAAGTGGAATTAAATGAGTGAAATATAGTCAAAGTATTTCTACAACTCAATTTCCAGTCAAAAAATTTGTGTTCCAGATTTTCATTCTCATATTAAGACTCATTTTTCATAGAAAATGTTCAAATTAGAAAAATAATATTTCCAAAAGAATTGTAGTCCCTTTGTGTTATCTTTTCAACGCATTTTGAATTGTCTTAATCAAATATCGATAGAAATAGATATGACAAAATACCGAAAACTGTTCAGAAACGAAATCACAAGAACGAAACGCTCGCGCCTCGCAGGACAAAAGTTTGGTGCACCTATGCCGACTTGGTTAAAAATTAACAGAGAGCCAATCAGCTACTTGGCGCACATGTGGTGAAAAAGGCAGTGCTCTCGTGTCGGCAAAATTTCATCCGACGAGTCAATTTTTCCTTTCGAAACCCAATTTGAATGCGATTTTTACCTAATTTTCGACTCCTAGAAATACAAAACATGAGCAGCCATTGAAAGGCGCTTTCTCTAGTCTATTAATTCTATATCAAATCATTGAAATCATCGAGAAGAAGAGGCCAATTGTTATATTTTGAGAGAGAATATCAAATCCTAGCAAGAATTGAAGTCAAATTACATAAAAATTTGAAGAATGCAACCTTGGAATTGAAGATCAAAATTTCTTACATTCATTCATGATCCTGGTGATATTCATTCATAATTCTTCTTGTAATTTATACGAATAATGTTAGGCTAGATCCGTAATTGTATGGGATGAAGATGAAACCTTGTTTATTTATTTTAATTCAATACTAGTAATTTAATATTTCATGTGTTTCCTTATTAATTTTACGTTCTCATTACATTATTTAATTGCTTGGCCATCAATTAGATAATTAATTACTTATTGTAGTGTTGAAAAATTTACAATAATTTTAGATTGAGGCAAGGTTAGCACGCGAACAACATATATAATTAGGAATAACAACATCAAGTATATAATCATATAAATAATTTGAAATTTAATGCATTTTAATCATTCAAATTCGGGTTAGAAATAGAGTTGGGTCATGATTAGAGTAAAATTAAGTTATCTTGAAAAAAAAATTAAATATCTTAGTTTTATCGATTATCAAGAACGTGTGAATATAATTAGATTACAAATCATAAATTGAAATAGATGGCAATATGTGTATTCGAAATCCAATACAATCATCCATAATTTGATACAAAACACTTTTTACAATTTTTAGATTAATTTAGGATAAATAAAATCAAAAACTCTATTTTGTTACATAGTTCGAATTCCATACATAACTGGTAAATTTGAATTGAATTTAATCATCGTGGGACGATAATTCTCATCTCACTTAATCTATTACTTCTCAACGATTTCGTATGATTGCGTCATTTTGCACTAACAATGAGTTTCATCGTAATTTAACCTAGATTTAAATGACGATAGTGATGTATGTTATCCATATTAATTATGTGATATGCATGTGTCAGAGGGCCCCTCATTGGGCAACTTGACATTGATTGATTAATTGAATTTGGTCAATTGAATCAAGTAAACTCATCTTGGCTTGGGTTTGGTCCATTAGCTCAACGATTCATCTTGGCTATTTCCTTCTCTATAAATATACAAGGTTATTCCGCATAGTTTTTACTTCCTTTAGGCAAACCCTCATCTCCTATATTTTTCTTGCATTCCATATATTTTGTTTTAGTTTCAAATGTTGATTTGATTGTCGAAGTGCAAACATTCGTCGAACTTTTTTCTCGGTCAGTGAGTGGCCTGTGCTCCTGTAGGCGAAGCTTAGATGAGCGGGAAGGCGGCATAAATATTGTTAGTGTAGCGACCAAAAACAAATCTCATTAATTTCATTTTAGTACGTTTTGTTAATTTTGAGATGTGTAAGACTAATATCAAAATAAGTTTTGACGTCGTTATTTTTTTATTCGGTCAAATAATCAAGTATTCATTTAGCGAAAATTTTCTTATCAATTTTGGGCTTGTTTCGAAACTCATATTAAATGGAGAATTTTGGACTAGAAAAAGTTAAGCTCCGTTTGATAGGGTACATTTTCTATGGAACAATTTTTCAACTTTTGTAGTGTTTGATTGACAAAATTTTTCCAAGAAATTATTTTTCAAATTTCCACCTTTTGGAGGAAAATAAATTCTTGATGTTTTGGTTCGTAAATATTTTCTAGGTTTTCTTTTTTTGACAATTGGAAAAAATCCTAGACCCAATGGTACAAAAATTTCACTTTTATGGACAGTTTTCATGCAAAACAAAGCCAAACGAATGATATTCGATATGATTATTATTTTTCAATTTTTTTTTACAATTGGAACAAATTCTAGATCCAATGATAGAAAATATTATCACTTTAATTGACAATTTCCATAAAAAATGAAGTCAAACGGACACCAAACTTTCATCATTTTTCATGAAAAATTAAACCAATCAAACATAATTAATTACAAGTTCTAGGCAAATATTTTCCCTATAAATTATTTTCTTTCCATCAAATTTTCATCTTTGCAGTCAAATGGACCCTTATTTTAAATAAGTTGGGCATAAGTTATTGCAGTTGAAAAGATGTGTCACTATAATTTGAATTTAACATTTTGAATTTTTTTTTAAAAAATTTGAATGAAGGATATTTTGTATTAGTTTTATTAGATTTCCATTTGAATACCTGGCTATCCAACTAACCAATTTGATCTTTTAATATTTTTGAATTAGGATGAAAGTTATTTAGGATTTGTTAGATGTGATTTAATTATGAAATTAAAATTAAACTAGAATTTGGATTAAGTTAGTTCTTGGAATCGTAGCAAATCTTAAACTCAAAATATATTCAGACTCCTTATATTTTCAAAGATCAAATTATACGTGTTTAGTTTTAATTCAAATGATTCATACATACTTAAAGATAACAGGTTAGACAGTAAGCATTTACGTCTAAAGATTTTAGAAAGGAGTTCCCTTCAATGTAATAACTGCCTTATCACCACGAATTAAGGTAGGATTCCTATACTAAATTGATGGTTATATGAATTTAATTTTATTCATACATGTTATTCATTATGTTTGATCATAAAGTATGTGAAGTGCCTTTAATGGTTCTTCTTAAATGTCAATGTTATGGAGAATAGATGTTTAATTGATGGCCGCAGAGGCTCATTAGAACTAAATTATGTGTTTAACTAATAGTCGCAGAAGCTTATCAGAACTTTAAAAGATTAAATATTTAATTGATGGTCGTAGAGGCTCATCAGAACTTTAAGTAGATCATTTGATCATTGATTTTCTTATTCATGAAGGCAATATATAAAAATACATGATTAGATGCAAGATTATTATGTTCATATAACATGTATAGTAATTGAAGATCATGCGGTGGCTTGGCAAGAATGACTATTTATTTTAGAGAAATTAATTTCTTATGTTTTTGGCTCTCACTATTTATATTTAATAACTATTGTGCTATCTAAAGATTTGTAATTTAAGTTTACATTTCGAAACGGTAAAGTTTAACGTTTGGACATATGTTTTCATGAGCTTTCAGCATTCTGTCATTATGTGTTTAACTAATGGTCACAGAAGCTTATCAGGACTTTAAAGGTCCATTTGATTGCAATGGTGGAAAATGGATGGAAAGAAAAATGAATTTTAGGGAAAATAATTGTCTAGACTTGTTTTCCAGTGAATTGTTAATAAAGTGTGTTTAATTGTTATAATTTTCCACCAAAAAAATTTTAAAATTTTGAATATTTTTGTTCATGTTAGGCATTATTTTACATGAGAATTGTTCGTTAAAGTATTTTTTTTTACAATTCGTCATGAAATTTGTTACCATTGCAAAA